>LPNX011187689.1:0-55093 GCA_001517045.1 Pseudotsuga menziesii
TGAAGAAAGTCAGTCTGATTGATATGCTAAGCAGTGTAAAGCAAGGGAAGAAAGGTGATTAAAGATGGTTAAAAAGGGACCAAATCTGGACTCAACACTTCCTTTGAGCTGTACAGGATTTCCTTCAATGGCTACACCATGTTCGTTTGTTTTTTCCCAGTAGAACGGTGGCATAGCATTTCCTTTTTCCAAATTCATTTGGAAACTTGATTCTATCATACAATCAAGCTCATAAGATTTGTATTCAAGTGGACAAAACTTTATTTTGATGAAATATTTAGGACCAGTGAACAACCCTTAAGAGCCTAGCGATGGTTCTTCATTATGGAAATCTTCTGCTTTTGAGTCGCTAGTGTGCTGATAATTTTTTGTACTTTCAACATATTTTGGTGATTATAGTGCTTCAGCATAGGCTCTGCACATTTCTTCATCAGAGGACTGATCTCTTTCTCTGATTATTATATCAAGCATTCTTTTCAATTCCTTTATTTCTTTTACCAGCTACTTTAAAGAATTCTACTTATCTTTGATTTGTAGTCTCAGCAGATTCTCTTTATAATTTATGAACTTTTGTCTACCCTCACGATGATCAGGATAGCCTTTGTATAATTTTGCAGGCTGGTATAATGCTAGATTCTTGCCAATTTTTTGAGAGATAGATTTCTCTCTTGCTGCCGAGACTTTCTCTTTTGATTTTATCCTTGTTAAAAGTTTTCTCTTTTCATCTTTCAGATCTTGCCTTTTTATATATTGATGAACTAGACTCTCAGACAATTCTTTGTCAATTTCAGCAATCCTAAATTCTGAAGAGACCTTAGGCGGGTTTAGAAGACAACATACAAAAGTTGAAATCAGGAGGACCAGAGCAACCTCCTAAATTTGCTTCTTCATCAGAATCGGAAGAAGAGGAGTCAGCTGATTTCAGATCAAATTTATCTAGGGTAGGGTTGGAATCAGAGGAATCTCCTTCTTCTGGTAAGAAGACAATTTCACCTTCAGGGTAGTCTCATGCTGCACACCAAGCTAGATCCCACCAGGATGGATCCAGGTCTTCTGAAAACATGGCAGTAAGTCTAGGATTTTTCTTTTTATTTGGGCATTTGTTAGCATAGTGAACCTTTTAACCGCAAATGAAACATTTTTCTTTATCTGTAGGTTCAGATCTTTTCTTAAAGTAGGCTTTATTTTGAAATCTTTTGCCTTTTTTATGCTTATAGCCTTTGTTTGGATGAAATCTAGGTGCGCTAGAATATTTGGGCTACCTTTTTTTCTTATAGCTACATGAATCATGCCCGAAGTGTCCTCGATTTTAGGCGCAACACCCCCAATCTTGCATTTTTTCAATATCTTTACAAAAACCCAGGGAA
This sequence comes from Pseudotsuga menziesii, assembly GCA_001517045.1. Lineage (NCBI taxonomy): Eukaryota > Viridiplantae > Streptophyta > Pinopsida > Pinales > Pinaceae > Pseudotsuga > Pseudotsuga menziesii. The sequence continues at coordinate 1,368 of LPNX011187689.1, forward strand.
AATATTGAAGAGTGTCGCTTGAAATCTTTAGCCACTCTTTTCTCCAGACAATGTTCTTGCCAAGTTTCCATGATGAATCCATGCAATTGGGCAAGGGAAAGACCTCACAGAGGGATGTTTTTATCTTTAATATTTTGTTCAACAACATCATGAACACGGCCAAGAAAAATTCTCAAGTAATGTTTCAAATATGCAGGCTTATCAGCATTGCCAGAAGAAATCAACAATTTTTGCATATAGCAAAAATATCATTTCACTCTTATTTAGGTCATAGATTCTGGCTAACACAAATAAAGATGCAAGATGTTCATAATCTTCATTTTCATCAGGACCATAGAATTATTTATCAAGGGCAGTAAGAATTTGTTGGTTCGCATCTTCTGCATTCAACATTTCTTCTCTAGATTCTTAGGGAATCCAGCGCCACCATTCTAAGGCTAGCCCTAAAAATCCTGCAACCAGCTGGAGTGCTAGTTGTTGGCCAGTTATTGTATTGTCCTGTGTTCTTTTGTACAAGACCCAATTTGATAGAAGTTGGATGACAGATCTAATTTGGGTGTGGGATTGACATTGTATGTTCAACACATGTTGATCAAGCATCCCTTTAAATTATTCATCCCATTTATTCCAAAACTAAGGGAACGAGGCACTGATGAAGGAGAAGTGCCAGGAAGATATGACATTTCAGTATCAAAAGGAGGGGGGGGACCTGTTATCTAAGGATTAGTATGACTTTGGTTGTTTGTTTTTGAAGATCCAATATTTTATCTTTTTGGGATTCTGAATGCCATTAAATATTTATCTGGGAGGGCATTTGGCGTTTCTTTGAACTGGGAGACCATATTTTTTAACTCATGAAGCTCTGGTTGATCTTCTATTTCTTAACCAAAAAGGAATTATGGTCTTCGGTCATCTTCTTGGATACTCATCATTCCAAAAGAGTAGCTTCTTTCATATTTGACCTTATGACATTTAGCTACAAGCTCTAATGCAGTTTGGCTTATAGGACTCTTTTTACTATTTACATTTTGTGTCATGGCCATCATTTTTCTTAGGACATCTAGCCTTTGTTTCTAATTTTTTGCTTGGTAAGATAATAGCAGCTTTTACTTATTCTTGTCCTGTAAGCAAGTGATCAATTTTAGATTCAAGCAAGGAAATATGCTCTTTTTTTGTCTAAGATTTTTGTCTGAGAAGTAAAATATCAGAGGCTATGTCATCTATGTTCTGGCCAGTTAGTTGTTGCTGATAATTGCTGTAATTAAGCAACTTTATTTCATCAGAGACAGTTTCATGTGGAGTTGATGATCTTTGTGGCATGAACTCTCTTTTAGAAATACCATCATGAAAAAAATGTCGAAATGGAGTATCACAAAGATTTCTTCTTGGGTGGAATGAGGTGTCACCTTGTGGGTTTGTGGAGGTGAAACCAAGGCCACTTCTAGGGAGAGACATCATGTACAAACCGACTCCTTTGTTTCTGATTTTTAGTCTCTCAAGTGCTTTTCTGTAGGCAGGACAATCTGCATGCTGACCTTTATGATCATTGTTATGAACACGTAAAAAGGAAAGGAGAGAAGAAGAGAAGGGTTCAACATGGCTGATTTTTCCAAAGCATTATTCATAGAGGAATATTTTACAAGGGGTGGAGCAAATTGAGGAGAAGGAAATCCTTCAGGCAATTTAAAGATTTTGAAAATCGGTCAAAGACAAGGGGTTTAGGAATAGAGAGTTGTTGGTTCTTATTTTTGTCAAAGTATCTTAACTCTCTGTATCTTATCTCCCATTTCTTTGGGTAACTGATGCCGTCCAGTCAAATGTGATAGGGGTGGAACTTTTAGACTTATCAATTTCCACCATGTTGCGCAAGCACGAACTTTCATGGACTTTAGGGGTAAGAGGTGGAAGGGAATGATTTCCAAAGAGGATGACAACCAGAGATTTAAGTTGAATAATTTTGGATCAAGTATCCATTTTAAAACCTAGAGGATGAATATAGGATTTGAGTAAATCATAGATGTAGGGGTCATCCATGCTGATGGAATATTTAGGAAAGATAGTACCAAAAAATGGTCCATTGTACAAGGGGCCTTCGAAACCTCCAATTAAAGCATTAGTAAAATCTAAGTGTCAAGTATCCAAAACACAACACAAAGAGGAAACATTCATATAAGGACGTACTAATGGGCCAAATCCTAATTTGATAGCACCCAAATGTGCATATTTATAACCTTTTTGTTTTTTCCCAGTCAATTTGTTCTTTATCAATTAAATTAATGTGAATGGGATATTCCTGGTCAGTGAAGGTGATGTCCAAGGAACTAATTTTAATTTGTGTGCGGGATTTGTACTGCCACCATTTCATTTTATAAACCTTAGAGGGTAATATTTCAGGAAGTTTCTAGTCAGGGGAAGGTATTGTATCATCAATAGTTATAATGGAAGAATAAGCTCTAGAAGATTGAAAGAATGATTTCCTTTCAGCTAGAGAGACTGTAATCTGATTTGCAGATTGGAAATCCATAGATGTCAGCCCTACAGAGTCCATTGAAGGATCCATGGAACACTTGCTGGAATCAAGAAATAAAGAAATAGTTTTGGGATTGAAGATATCATATGGGTCTACTAAGAGACAACACAAGTGGACTTACAATGCGTGAAACATGTGACTATAGCCACCAAAACTTTGAAATAGACTCGGATATCAAAACTATTCCACATGGATAGTTTTATAGCAAGAAATGAACTTCGTCTCAAATTATTAATGCACAGATATATTTTCAGAATGTAATACTGCAATTTGATTCGAAGAGCTTTCAAAAATTACAAGTAAAGAGAGATGATACAAATGTCGCGCTAGCTCTGATACTAAAGAGACCCCAAGATCAAATGTGAACGCGACTTGAGAGAGACTTCAGAAATGAAGCTTCTTAATATAGACTCAAAAGCTTGTTCGTCTTTGGAGGTTGAAGATCATCACAAGCACAAACTTACAGTAACCAGAGTTTCCAATCCCAACAAATCACACTAAGTGCATAGGGAGATCATACGCTACTAGTTTTACAGACTCATTACAAGTGAGATCACTACTTTTGATCCCATCTTCTTTTCGTATCAACAATTTTAAAATAAAAATAAATCTATCTATTTAAAAATAAAAATAAAGCTATCTATTTAAAGAACATATTTGAAATAAATGAAACTGAGTTGTTAGTATTACCTAAAAATAAAAATCCAAAACACAACAATTACATTATTTTAGTTCCTCTCACTTGGTATTGAAGTCATGTAAAAGCAACAGGGAGAAGCCGTTATAAACGATTTTACAGGCCTTCTACAAATAATGCAAACGTGGAACAAACATATCCATATATAGTTACCTTGCTTATAGTTGGGGCCAGACAGCTCTCTCCAAGGAGAATCTTTAATGGATCAAAAACACACTTGAAAAATAGTCATCAATAATAATAAGTATATTTATATGGAAAACCTAAACACGTTTAATACTAAGTGTATATTAGTTAGATGTCCAACTATGCAATAGTTTATTAAGAGTTTGGAGGAGTTTATTATTTTATTAGGAGTTTGACTGTTACATTACTACACATTAGCTAGACTCCGAGGTAGTTGGACTAAAACTTAAGTGATTAGAGTTGAAGTTATGCTAATAGTTGTAGAATAATTGGAGTTAACCTAATAGTTGTATCTAATAATAGATGGACTAATAATAGATGGACTTCAGGTGGTAGTTGTATCTAATAATCGAATAGTTGGAAATTAATTTTAATTTTTCCAACTATCATTAACTATATTTATCACATGTTAATTAAGCTATTTTTTATTTTTTTGAAATTATTAATTTTGGAGGACACCCATAGAATCAATTGAAGAGTACACTTGTTGCATTCTTGTTTAATTTTGGATGACGCTGACATAATCGATCTAAGCAATACACTTGCTTCATTTTTATTCATATATGAAAAAGCATAGATGAAACCCACCCCAAAGTTCTAAGATATATAAGCTTATTAACTTAATTACATAAAACTGTAACTTGTTGATGTTGATGTTGCATTACATGTAAGGAAATAAGGGATTGTTGATGTTGCATTACATGTAAGGAAATAAGGGATTCAATTGCATGACCAAATTTTTTATGGGCTTTGAATGTTTATAATATTTTCTTTATGTGGGATGACCTCTTAAATGACACCCAATTCATAATCTATGTAACCCTATTAAGAGTCTTAATGCTAGATGTTTTCCGGAGAGGTAGAGCGACCTCATGCATGCTGAACTCTTGTCCTTTGGTTGCATTGTTAAATTATTCGAGTAACTAAACTTCAATATCTCATAATTGAATAGTCCTCAAACAACTTGAAGTCAACCAATTCCCATACTTAAATGTCATTGTGATTCTATGTATCATTATGGATAAAAAGGAACAAAATCAACTCTAATGTATGGATAACAAGAGTTGAAAGCGCAGATGTAGAACAGTTGGTGGCAGGGTATGGTTAAGACACCCCTAAGCTGAAAGGTCATCGGTTCTAATCCCGTCGGATACAAAAAAATCCGACCATGTTAAGGGTTGGTGCGGTCCAGGCCGGGTGCGATCACGAGGTGGTTTTGACGGCTTAGATGCCCTTGGTTCGTGGTTACTTAGCCAATAGCAACCCTGCTAGTCAAGAAGGTTCCACCACTTTACCAACCAAAAAAACAAAAGTTGAAAGCACTACCTTTAAAATTGAATTATTTTCACAACTAAAGCTCCGTTATAATCATGCAAAGCCAAAACCTTATCCTTCTTTATCCATATTAATATTAAACGGTGTGCTTTTTTTTATTGAATTTTATCGATAAGAACTAAATCTTATTTATAAGATAATGAACGATTTCTTAGTTGGAGAATTAACTCGTATAGGACAATTATTTATATATTAACATAAAACCCATTTGAAGCGGGAAATCCCTTAACTAAGGCTTATCTATATATTGAAATATAAATATATAATACAATTTATATGTTGGGAGCAACCCTTCTTGGTAAACCTTTAGCTTACTTTTTTCGAAACCATAAATATATTGTTCATGCTTTGTTTTGTTCTTATTTTGTCATGACATTTTAATACATGAAACTTAGGGTTGAATGAGTTACACTCTCGAGATATCACATAAGAGAAAAAAAAAAATTAAGCATAATAGATGAATGAAGTAATAAATTTTCTATATTATGATTATAGTGGTTATAACGGTAGATGTGTGTTTTTTTTATGAGGATGGGTTTAGTCTCAACATCATAAACTTTAATCGTTAAAGAGTCAAAATTTGATAGCTAATATATTCTTTTTAGGAGGCCCTCATGAAATTAGTAAATATTTATTTAATAATCTATTTCATATTACACAATGTACAATTAAAGAAATAAGACCTCATTATTGTAAATGTTGATATCTGATTATGATTAAAAGGAAAGCCCTTAGATTTTGGCTGAAAGAGATTTTGAGTAAAGTGAAATGAATTGCACTTGTTGTGATGCATATTTGTAACCCTCCTCTTAAAATAAATAATAAAATATTTATAATTCGTGGTGGATGTAGACCTCATTGGGGTGAACCACTTATATTGGTGTTTCTCTCTCTCGATTTTTTTGTTTTATGTACAGTGATCCAAAAGAATGATGTTTAAAGAATGCTCATTTTCTTAGATGGCATATGGATCATGTTGTCTCATATAAAAGTTAAGTCTTTGTGGACATGAAACATATGGTTGTTTATATAAAACACAATATTATTATCTTTTTCATAGTAATAAGACCTTAAGGGACTTACAAGTGTTTACTCTTGTTTATGAAGGACATATCTTATTTTAATTATGGGAGCTCTATATATGGATGTTTAAATAATGGTATTATGGGGTGATCATTTTATAAGTTCAAGAAGTTATGCTAAAATTTGTTTTATTAAATAATTGTGTGAGTAACTTATTGTGATGTATGGTTCTTAAACATATGAGTGAGCAAGTGTACTTATTACTACAAGTGTTAGATACTAGAATGTGCATTTCCCTTGTATTAATAAAAGATAGATAAGAGAATTCAAGTACACCGTATATTGAGAGGAAATACATCCTTATTTAAAATCAGATTTTGTATCCCCTTTATATATTACATCATTCTTTTAAAGAATAATATGTTATTGTTAAGGTTTTGTGTTTAACAGAAGGGGTTATAAAGTAAAGTGGAATGTACAGTACTACCATGTTTAATATTCATTAAGGTTAATATATTTGAAACTGAAACTAAATTTAGAAAAAATTTATCCCATTTTTTAAATTAGTAAAGTAGAAATTAGGTTTGTTACAAAATATATTTATATTTTTTTTTGGTTTTTTAGAAAAATATGTTTAAATAATAATAATAAAAAGTTATATAGCGTTGCGTGTTGTGTGTATATGTGGTTTTTTTGTTTTCCGTTGCAGAACTGGTTTAAGCTCTCAAAGGTATCGTACAAACTGAACACCTAACCAAATAAAAGAAGGCAGAAGAATATTGTGAAAAAATAAAATATTTATTTATTATGATTAAATTTTATTTTTTTTGGTTAGGAGCGACATGCTACTGATAATTGACACACAGCCGTGAAGGTAGCAGTGCTATCTGGCAGCCAGATAGCACATGACCAGTTGGGAAACCACTACAAAGAACAAAAACACAGGGTTGGAGGGAAACCCATAATGTAGAAAAATTTGAATTCCAAATCGAAATAGAACAGCATTTAAAATAACCGTACCATTGAGATAACGATACAAGGGTAACAACAACAAATGTACATTGCATTGACATTATACCTAATTTAAATTGTTAATGTATACAAATGTACATTGCATTGACATTATATCTAATTTAAATTGTTAATGTATATGACAATTTTATTGGTTACCACCGATTCATTTCGGCTGTTGCTTAGGTTTTTAGATACTTTTATTATATCAAATCATTAAGTTTAAGCTATTGTTTAGTTTAAGCAATTGTTTAGAATTGTAATCTTAATGAATCACTATTAGTAATGCATTAATTAGTTAGTTAGTTGAGTAGTTGAGTTGGTCATATTACCTATAATTAGTGACCCATAGTATTTGATGACCCATGGTATTTATCCATGGTTTTGTTGTTATGTAGTCCTATAAATGCACAATTACTTAATATTGAGAAGGCATTCCACTACCCACTTGTGTTTTCCGTCTATTTCTTGCTTCAGTTGTTTTCCATCTTTAACATGGTATCAGAGCTCATGGCTTGATCCATTCCTTATTGTCTTGGTAAACCTTTTCACATAGTGAAAAGCACAGAGGAAGAATAGGGTGTATTTTTTTTTCTTTATTTTTATCTCTTGGGTAAGCCTTTTCACAAAGTGTAAAGCGCACACACCAATAGATCCAATCTTATTGAGGTTGTGATCTAGACAAGAAGATCAATTCTTGAAGATGGTGCTACTAGAAGTACTACCACATGAATCTCTTAACACGGGAAGGTTCATGGCAAACATTTGACGGAGATGATTATGTGTGGGCAGTCAAAGTAAGTAATTTGTTAAGATTACAAGATTTTTGGCACTTCATAGTTGAAGAGGATCCCATTGATCCAGAAAAATTTAATGCTTTGAGATACAAAAATAAAGAAGGAAAATTGTTGCCTTGAGTCTCATACAACTATTCACCATTTCATTACATTGTAGAAGCTGATACTCCAAAAAGAGCAGAGAATATGCTAAAAGAAGTATCGGTTGTAGAAGATGACTTTGAAAGTTACGCAAAACACAAGAAATCCCACAATGAAATAGAAGTGGAGGACAGTCAAAATAACTGTGTCTATGAACCAGCCAATAATCATGTAACCAACAAAGATGGTCAATTTCCTGGTTCAGTTCTTTTCTTTTAACCCTAGCTTAGGTTTTTCGTAAGACGGTCAATTTCCTGGTTCAGTTGTTTTCTTTAACCCTAGCTTAGGTTTTTCGTTAATTCTATGAAATGATATTGGCCGGGCTATGGCTGCACATTGTTGCGAAGGAATCCCTACTGATTACACTTCAGCGTACTACGAGCGCAGTTTGAACCTCATGTGTGCAGGTTAACAAGCAATTACGTCAAAGCGTGAACGCACATGCTGCCCTCGTGCTCTGACTTGGAAGTAATTAAAACGCCAGACTTTCGCAAACTTTAGATTCTGTACAGCTTTCCAAAATCTCCCAACAGAGCATGATTACAGAATACATGAATGCATATTCTGCATAAGGACAATAATGAAAGTAGCTGGATTTTTATTTTTTATATAGCGATATAGGTAAGTCTTTACAACATGTGGCTTTATATCAAGGGAATGTCAATGAGTTACATCTATGCTCTTTTAAGATGTTTGACCGCTCCAGTTAAAGCCATCATTCAAATGAAAGCTCCGTTGTCGAGTTGTGCAAATTTTCTTCATTTTCATCTTACTGTTACTACTGAACAATCACATGGCAGAAACTAATTGTATGGACCATCACGTAAAATAGGGAGAGTAACCAGCAGCACTGAACAATCACGTGGCACCGTCTGCAACACTGCGACCCGCTGCCTTGAGACTCGGCTCATACTTTCTTTCTATCTAATTGGTTTCATCAAACACGTGTGTATTCATTACTCCACCTCTCTCTTTGCTCCATTAACAACATCATATAAGTTATTATTATGATTATTTTTATTTTATAATAAAATAGTATAAATAAGATTTTTTATAAAATAGTATAAATAAGATTTTCTTTAATTTATTGACTTATTTTCTTTATTTTGTTTATCTATTTATTATTTATACTTTCATTTATATTTTTTTTAATAAATTTTATAGAAGTTATAATAATAATTTATTTATTTTTATTTTTATTTAAATTTTAATGGAAATATAGTGTGGATATCTGTATCAACTAGTTTTAAAAAGTGATTTTAAATTAGTTTTAAAAAGTGATTTGATTTAAAAGAGGTGCAACTCAAAACGTTAAATAGGGTTACAAAACTTTAAAAGAGAGAAAATGCCAAAAAACCTAAAAACACATTATAAAAATAGTGTACAGGTCTCCATCAACAAGCTGCTTATTTTCAATAAGTTCAGACATTCTCCGTACGTCCTTTTCCGCCAGCCTGTGAAGAGGTTGTCCATTTCCAAGATCCGGCCCATTTTCAGAAAAGAAGGGTCTAATTTTCATCTTGTTGTAAGCATTTGGGGTGGGGAATAGGGTATAGGGGATTATATGTAATTGGTGTATAAAAAGATATCCAGTAAAGATATGGGATACCCTCTAATTAAAAACATGTATTGGGATTGAGCTCATTAAAATAAGCTATTTTTAATTAAAAAGATGTATTGAGAATGAGTTCAACTAAAAAGATTTTAGTAGATATTTATGGATATCTATCAAAATTAAAATAAAAACTAATCTGTCATATCAATTAACAACATGATATGACATAGTTTCACTCATTGAATACTCCATACTAAAAAGAGGGAGCGCCTTATATAGTGGACAGACTTGATTTTCCCTCGGAGGGGAGCCCTCTGACATGTCCGAGGAGCCCTATGAAATGGGTACCCTTGGATCCCTCATCCGATGGTGCCCATTTGACAGGCTCCTCCATCGTGCCCATTTGATAGGCTCCCCTCCCAAGGGAAAGTCTGTCCAGTAAATAAGGATTGCTTTAAAAAGACACCCATTGCACAAAACCATCAAGTCATTATAACGGAAAGTCTGTCCAGTAAATAAAGATTGCTCTAAAAAAACACCCAATGCACAAAACCATCAAATCATTACAGAAGAATCATTAAAGACTCTAAACCATCACATCACATTATCTACACTATGCATTGTATCTAGAATATGCAGCACTGTCTCTCTATTTATTTGGTTTCATCCATGATCCACCTAAGCTAATTGCACGAAACATCCTTAAAATAAGGAGAATCACTAAAGACTCTGAACCATCACATGGCACTATGTACAATATGCAGTACAGTCTCTCTATTTATTTGGTTTCATCTATTCATTCCCCTCGCTCTGTTGTCGGTCTATATCAAGCTATCCATTCGGATCTGTGGAAGAAAAAGCGATGGAGAGAGTGAGCAGCAGAAGACCAGGAATACCATGCAAGCTTGGCCAACTCGTGAAAACAAAACAGATAACTCGACGATGGCACAAACTTGCCGCTTTTCCTGCAGCAATCAGTGGCATTAAGCGGGCACTGTCGATGAGATTATCTTACCATTACGATCAAAGTAAGGAGCTTAAAATAAGTGGCGATTTAGAGAGCACGACCGGGAGCGTCGCTGGCGACGTAAGCGAAGGGCACCTGGCTGTTTACGCCGGGAAGGAGGAGGAGCTGCTGGAGCGCTTCGTTATTCCGGTGGCTTATTTGAACCACCCGCTCTTCTTGAAACTCCTCCACAACGCCGAGGAGGAGTTTGGCTTCAATTATCCTAAAGGTCGTCTTACGCTTCCATGCGATCCAGCCGTGTTGGCTTCTATCATTGACGTCGTTAGACATAACGGCAATAATTTTCATGGAGTTGAGACAGGCTATGGACTTGCATAACGGCAATAATTTTCATGGCAATAATTTACTTATTGCTTTAACGACGTCTTTAAAATATTGGAATTTTCAAGTGTTTTTAAATAAGTTTTAAAAACTTTTTATTAAGATAATGCTTCCTTACTTCTGTTGTGTTGTTTCATTCAATGCTCTCTCCTTGGTCACCCTTGCATCATAGGAAGGAAAGGCTTTTACAAAAAAAATTGGCCCAATATTTACTTACTCTCTGGGTGCAACTTTGGGTAATGTTTCTTTATTTGAAGTTTCAAACTAAAAGTAAAATGTTTTATGTGAAAAAACTTTTTTCAATTTCGTTGGTTTATTTAGTCATTATGAAAAGTTAAGTTTTATTTAATGTTTAAAAATAAATATAACGAACAAATAATATTTTTTCATATTTGCTTTAAGATTTAAAATGGTATAATTAAATAAAATTACATTTTTGAGATATGTTTTTGTGAAGATTTAAATGAAATAGTAAAAAGAAAATGATTTATTTCTCTTTATTCAAATGAGATAATAGAAACATTAATGCAAAGTTGTTTTTTCTAATTTATTATTAATGAATTAATGTTTATTAAAATAAAAGAAAACAAATTATAAATTTGAATCAATTTTTTTAGTATTTCATGATTTCACAAATATATCTATTTGTAATTGTTATTATTATTAAAATCAAACAGAAGAAAATAATTGGTTATTTAACTATTCAAGTAACCGACATCCAAGCGAGAACATGTCTCAATAAAATTAAACCATAATGTATGAAAAAGAATCCATTTAACATGTCTTGATTTACTATTTACTTTTATTTCAATTTTAGATCACATTTCTGATTTAAATATATTTTTTTTCATTTCAAAGAAAACATTTTCCTCTCATATCCTTTATCCTCTCCCGTAAAGCATAAGTGTCACTTGATTTCATTTACCTCTATAAAATGTTGGCATTATAAGTAAACTAGTGTTTTCTTCCTAAGATGAATAGAAAAAGGAGGCTCCATTTGTGTCATCAACAAATTAGTACTGAGATTTCACATGTAATATTTGTGAAAATGAGATTTCACATCACATTTGGGAAAATAGGTTGATGTAGTTATTGTGTTCTATCTTTATTTATTTCAATTCAATTGATTTTCAATTCTATAATCAATTGAGTAGATAATTATTTAAATAATTAAATTTTTAAAGAATTTATGTTTTAATGAGAATTATAAATTAATTCTTTGGCTTTAGTATTATTCATTTTTTCTAAATGATTGATTCAACTTCCATTTAATTTACATAAGCCTAAAAATATAATAACATTTTTCATTTCTATCAAGGCTTGCATTTTACGTTTGATAAACTATCACGTAAAACGTGGATCTTGTTGGAACAACACACGTAACTATTGCACGTCAATATTAAAGTGCTCCTCCTTAATGGACAATACATCAAGATAAGGCAATGCCATGACAATATCAATAATACCTAATGAATAACACCAAATAAGGTCGATGGAACTAAAACATAGGTACACATTTAATTGCTATTGCATGCAAGCTAGATTTTCAAAAGTGAATTAGTTCAAGCCAAACAATATTATAACATTCATATTAAAATTTGTTTTCAAAAGTTGGAAATTTTAAATAAATGTATTTTTTAGAGAATTCTTCTTATATAAACCACAAATAGTCAATTAGTTGATTGCATATAATTACGAAACATACCAATAATAATTACGAATATGAGGAAGGGCCTCTGTCGAAGACTATGATTGGTAAGGGAAGCAATCTACTATATAGAAATTTTGAGGATCAATTTTGTGAGTGGTTCATGGAAACTGTTTTTTAATTATTTGCTTGAGTAACAATTGTTGTTATAAGTTAGATGATGTTTTGTGAGCCTTTTTCATCAGTTATATTTTCATTCTTGTTTGCTCTCTATTTTCTTAATGATTTAACACTGGTATCAAAGCACCATAAAATCAGTGGCCTTGATTAAGGGAGTTCGTATGAACATTCAAAGCATATGATGACCTTCTACCAGCAAATGGAAGAAAGCTTAATCAACCAGCATTTAAAAAATAATAATAATCATTTAAAAAATAATAATAGTAAGTCAAGGAGAATAATGACTGCTGCTTAAATTCATGGATTGTGCCACCAGATCTTTGATGTTAAAAGGAAGCGCGCTCTTATTAATGTGAAGAGAAAATATTCCTGATCACTGCAAACCAGAGTAAGAATCTTTATATGTTATTTTGCATTATTATATATTTTAATGGAAGTGAGCGCATAGTGATAGTGAAACAAACGATAAGTAATGGGATGACATATGCACATGTCATAAGAAAGGGGAATTTTCATTTTCGGGTTTTATATTCTGAGAATCTTTATATGTTATTTTGCATTATTATATATTTTAATGGAAGTGAGCGCATAGTGATAGGGAAACAAACGATAAGTAATGGGATGACATATGCACATGTCATAAGAAAGGGGAATTTGAATTTTCATGTGTGATAAGGGTTTTATATTCTGTTATATTGAATTTTGTCAAGATGGTAAGAAAGGAGAAGAAGGCTGCCAAGATCACAAGAATAGTAGCGATAGGTTATCAAGAAATTCTACGAACTCAGTTTCATAGAAGATAATTTCGATCAGGTTTTCCACAGAATTATAATACATAGATTATGCACTGTGGTAGGCGATCAATTATGTGAGATGTAAAAATTCAGAACTACAGATTTCAGAGATCTACACACACACCATCCAAAATTTTAAATTCAGCTCATGCATTCTGAACTTGTGCCTGTTCAAAATTTGCTTTATTGAAACCAGGTTGAAGATATTGCAGACAAATTGAAGATATTGAAGATAGTTTGAGGATTGCAGCCACTGACATTTGAATATAGAGACAAATTAAAACAGAGTTTTCATCATTTAGAATTAAAAAAAAATCAAATCAACACTTATTTTCTGAATTGTACCTGTTCAGATTTGTATCCTTGCATTCTCTGTTTTTGCAAGTTTTTGGTACTTACTATTATTCATTTAGTGAGTATTAAATATTGTTGAATTGAAAAATGATTGTAATTGGGTGCATTTTTGGTTGAACCCAACACCCATACAGATAAAAAAAAAAAATTAACATTATGAACTAGCTTATGCATGAAGTTAATGCATATGATAGATTGTTTCTAACAGGAGATAAAAGAAAGTCAGAAACAAGAGAAAATTTTGAACTTGCATCTTCTGACCTTGTCGGGAGGAATAAATGATGTTAGGTTCCAAGTTTTAAAGTGATATTGTGAGCTTGTGAACAATGAACAAAACAATTGGGAAACAAGTATGCAACCTTGTTTCTGAATTTTGAAGACAGAGTGAAAGTTAAAAGTTTCTAAAACCATCAATTAAGTAGAACACATGAGAGTCTAATTTTCATGGATCTTGATACAATTTTTGTGATCAACAAAAGTCATTCGAGCTTCTAATTGATATGGTTAATGGTAATCCTAAAACCACCTCTTGGTTAGTGGTCATCCCAAAACCACCTCTTGATATCTTGGATAGTTTAATGGTCAACTTAAAACCATTAGTATTTGGTCAACCTGAAACCATGCAACTTAGTAGAAGTCTTACTACTTCTCCTAGATTTTGTGTCAGAGAGATTTTCAGCCATTAGTAGCTAAGCTTTTTGAGTTTTACTCTTTGAATTGCTTGACACATTTGATTGTCAAGTAGGCGGTTTTTCAAGCAAGAACAAACTTAAGATGAAGGGGGGATGTTGAAAGCTCTAATCTAAGTTCGTTATCTATCATAACGGTTATACCATTAGAAGTCAATTATACATTATGTACTATATATGTACCATTGTGTACTATTGCTTAATGGAGCAAATTTGTGAGCCTTTTCCGTCAGTTATATTTTCATTCTTGTTTTCTCTCTATTTTCTTGATGATTTAATAGTTTCTTTGCTTATCAATCTAAGTATAAACTAAAGTTAAATTTTGGAATTGTCTTTGTTTTATTTTTATGTATCTACATTGTGAAAATTATCATTCATAAAACTAAATTTGCATGAACATAAAATGTAATCGATGGAAAATGTTTCTTTAATAAGTTACGTCGCACTTCGAACCTCAAACCTCAACATGTAGGCTTTCAAAACAATTGACATATCTCCAATGTAACCAATGATCTGGCTCTTTTTGCACATCTTCCCTAGGTTGGGAATGCGTTTGGGAAAATTTCTTAATTTTTTTCTTCTATAAAAAGGAATCAAAATAAGTTGCATTTTATCTGATAATAAGGGTGAAGTCAAAATGATTATTCTCACCATATATATATAGGGAAACATCGAAGATAAATTTGGTAATTTATTTCAGTTTTGTGTAGGAATGGTTCTTAACTATTGATGTGTTGGACATGACGAAGACATTTAGTGTGAAGTGGTTCGCTTAAGGGTAAATCCGGGTCTTTTCTCTTTACTATTATGTTATGTTGATTTCTTTTAGGTGACGGGTATATTTGTTGACATGGAAAAAGATTAAATAATTATCTATAACTATGGGTTAGTGTATGAAGTTGGTGGACCTTTTAGATGCAATTGGATTTTTAGAAAACTAATCGTTTTTATGCCATAACTTTTTCTTTTCTCAACCATTTCATAAAAAATTATATGTCGAACTATTAGATACAGGCCTATACATGTTATAAAAAATCCAATCCATCATCATTATATTAAGACCTTGAAAATGTGCACTAACACGTGGCCTACTAATTTCAATATCTTTCCACTTAGATAATTTTAAAAAATATTTAAAAGTACTAATTTTATTTTGGAGAAAGAGTGTTGCACAAGTATTATTTATTATTTACAAATTTTCCAATTTTCTTATATTGATTCCATCATTTAGGGATTGAAAGACTGCATTAACATGGACATATACCTTGTCATTTGTTGAAAATATTAATGTTAAAAAAATAAAATTGAGTTAGTTATGAACATTTTCAATAAATAGAGTTTATGTATTCCGAAAGGTGATTCAATTTCCTACATTTCATATTTTTTACTAAAAGCAAGATTCATTACGTAGGTATGCCAAAATATCCATAAGTTGAAGGATGTTTTTTTTTTTCAGTTTTGTTGTATCTAACGTGCAAAGAGAGACCATAATTAGCTTACACTCATTAGAGGAAATTTGGGGTCTAAAATGGGTCTTATAAGAAAACGTGCCAAAATAAGTTTTTGTGAGTTGGAATTCAAGAACTAATATAATTTCAATAAAATAAGTCAACCATAATGGTTGAATTGACATATTTGTCATTAAAAAAAACTACTTTTTTTGTTCGTATTTTCGACATATCTTATTGTGTTTTTACTCAAATTTCGATCGGGAGAGCTCGTTGGATGCGGAATCAAATTCCGCATCCAATGAGCTGTGCCGATCGAAATTTGAGTAAAAACACAAGGAGGTATGTCGAAAATACAAATACAAAAAGTAGTTTTTTTCTTTCTTCCTCCAAAATTAATCAATATTATTTTATTATTTTAACTATTATTTTATTATTTTAACTATTATTTTATTATTTTAACTATTATTTTATTATTTTCCTTAGGAGGCCCATTTTAGACCCCAAAATTCCTCTAATGTAACTCCATATTAAAAATCAAGTTGAAAAGGTCATGTAAGTGAATATGTTCATGTAAGTATCCTTACTAGATGTGTCATCCATAAGAAACATAAATTTCAGTCAAGCTTCTTGGAATATCCCGAATTTTGAACCTAACACCTATAGGCATGAGCCTATTGATTATGATGTTATCTTAATGTTTTATTTTGATATATTGGGTCGAAGAACCCATTGCATATGAACATGATGATTTGTTTTATAGATTGGGCGTTAGCCAGTTGTTGATTATATATATGCTTATTTGTGTTAGGCTTGGGCCTTGAAGCACATGATTGATGAGATGTTTTGTGTTGAGCGAGGAGCGAGGAGCTCTGGAGCACATGAGTAGTTAATGTTGTGTTGAGCGAGAAGCTCTAGAGTACATGAGTATTATATTTTTGTTGAGCATGAAGCTCTAGAACACATGAAAAGATAAGTTGGAAGTGTTGGGCATAAGCCCTAAAGCCTTCCATGTTGATGTTGAGCATAAGCTCCTTATTAAAAGTATCCCTAGGTGTATCATACAAGTACATCCTAGCATTAGTGTTGAGCGAAGAGCTCTCGAATTGCACTAAGTTTGTAACTCCTTGTCTTGAGCGTTGAGTATGGGATCTAGTAAGTGCTAGGAGTTACTGAAAAGAATTAATGATTCCCGAGTGAAAATGAATCGAGAAAAATATTGATCTCATTAGACTTATTTATAAGTGATTCAATGAAATTTTGAATTTCCCTATTCTCATCAAGTACTGAAGAACTACCATGTTATACTAGGGAATCCAACATGCAAGGGTGTTTAGAGTTGCCTAGCCTAGTAGACCTAACCATCTACCTCACGACCTTAATGAAGAAAGTGTCGTAAATCTAAGGATCACAATATGTGATGCCCCACGACAAATGTTAAAAAATGTTATATTATTATGTATTTTATACATGGTATGTATAAAGATTAAACATAGTAATAATATTAATAATATGAGAAAGAATTAAAAGTCCCATCTATTACTATTATTACTAAGATAAAAATTAAATATTATAATACCTATAAAATTCAAATTAGGAACTAGCTAAAAGTTCCTAAGTTAAATATTAAAAGTACTAAATTAAATGAAAAGTATTAAATCAAGAAATGAAACAATTCTTGATTTAACTACCCCCTTGACTAAAAAGTTTGTCTATAAAGTCTCAAGCCAAAGAAAGGCTTGGGGGCTTGATCTATCTTTTTGGAGTCATTATTCTTCCTACTAATTTTCTCAAGAGAGTTCTTGGAGAACATTTCCCTGAGAGGAAGAAAGAGAACTGATCTATACATGATATACAAAACTAGGACAACCTCACCTTAGGTGCTCTAAGATACTTGCATATTGGAACAAGCTCGGGGGGAACCATATTGAAACCGAGAATAGTTTCGGGTCATGGTTGGGTGGAATGTGGTAGTTCCCAAGTGATTCGGTTATCTAATATACTGAGGTCAGATCTGCCTATGAATTGTTAATACTGGTTATTTGAGTGTGGAGGTTTCAGCCATTAAATGAGCTTAAATTTACAGGTATGAGACCCTAGACTACCTAATTCATTTTCTAGAATAAATGCTGGATAAATTAGGCAAATTACTACATGATAGATTCTAACCCTATGTGTTTGTTTTCTGTTTTAAATCTTCTAGGGTCTACATTTTAAATTATAACCCTGGGCTGTAATTTATTTTCTATGCTAGATTTATCTAGGGTTTTCTCATCTAGTTCACTTCTATAGATTTAATTCATGTATAAATATCCATCAAGGGTTTTGCACTTCAGTTTCACTTATGTATTATATTTTACTATTTCAAAATGTGCTTCCTACAAACTAGGTTTTATTTTAGATCTATTACATAGCTATTCTTGGGCCTACATACTCTTCTGACAGATTTCATTTGCTAGCAGAGCCATGTTTACTTAAATAATAGTTCAGATCTAAAAAGCTTCATTTAAAACCTAGATTAGCATTATCTAATTATAATAAACAATAAACTAACGAGTATACTATTGGTATATATATATATATATATATATATATATATATATATATATATATATTAACAGTTATAAAATAGAAATATAAATCCAAGATACCAACACATTAATTACGACTTATGAATATCCCATACTAAATCTATGTTAAGAATCAACGAACACCTTTTAAGGTCTGTAAAAATAAACCTCCCACTATTAACCAAATCTTTTCCATTAACTAATTATTACCTAAAAATAATTAACAGACCAAGCAAATTGAAACCCTATATGGTCCACAATTTATAAATAATTATACTAGTACTTTTTACAAAATCATAAACATTAATACCATTGCAAATGTTATAAACCCTTGAATAAATATACAAATTCAATCCATCTAAAACATTATATTTATGCATAATAAGAATCGCACCCATAAGTTACAAGGCCCAAATAAAAACCACATTATTATTTCGTACACAGAAATCATATGATAACCAAGCATTTGCATCGAGGTAATAGGAACAAATCCTGTAGACACCCATTTTCCAATTCGCATACATACAATACAATGCCCTTTACATAAAAAACCACCATAACATTAATACACAGTAATCAATTTAAAGCAACCATATAACAAATAACCAACGCATCAGTATGACAATAAATTAACAATTATATAAGTACAACAAGGTCGCATGATCGAATCCTGTGGACACTCAGAATGCCCAAATCGCAACCATTGCAAATAATAAACCCTCAATATCGTAAACGACTGAGGGTCAACTCTTGTAGGGTCTTAAATATTTTATAAATCCACGGTGTACCAACTACACACAAATTGTAAACCCAACTTAAAATCATTACACAGTGGTCATAAGACCTTCACAAATCCTTACGTTGTAAATCCATGGCCACAACCCATAAATAAACTTCACAGTAAATTAAATAAACTTCATAGTAAATTAAATAAATTATTTTATGCCCTGTCAAAGAATCACTCATAGCAATGTTTGCCACACAGGGTTTACACCCACGACTTTCCTTAACATTTCATTTACACATTAAAAAAACCAACTGTAAGTCTGAATCTATTCATTATTGCAGCCACAATGGTGGGTGCCAATGACATTCACATCATGGCCCCAAAATCCATCAACGCTGACTGTTTAAATCATCCAAGTAACTAATACAACCAATGTAGGTGAATGCCACATAAAACACACCATAGAATGAAACGCTGTAGTATAATAAACATCAACACAACACAAGTTTATATACACGTTAACTTGAAACCAAAATCAAGATATGCAGTCGTTCCTCTTGCCATTTCACCATTACAAGAAATGGTGCTATCACTGTTTACATAATATAAATAAAAAACACAAAATTACTAATTACACACAGAGCCCCTCAAAGGCACCAAGTTTCTCTTCACGGATAAGAACCATATTTTAAAATTACATTCCATTACATTTAAACTTAGGCCTGAAATCCATAAAAAAACCCAACTTTCAAACCCCAAAACAAAACGCATCCATTGGAACAAGAACTCAAGCAAACCCCAACCAGCGACGACATAGATCTCATTCTCAACCATGAAAGCCAAGAGAGGAAAAGTGTAAACTTGTTAACAGTCTTACCGTAAAGGAATGTCCTTGCCACTGTCGATGTATTTGTAACTTTGGAATGTATTCACTTATATATCTTATGTCTTGTACCCCGATGTTTATTCCAGGATGTTTCTGTAATGTAATTAAGTCATGTCATGCCTCTATGTTTCGATCGGGAGGTTCTATAATGTAAACAAGCCATGTCAAGTCACTGTGGGTAACCCTCCTATTGATCAAGCATTAAAGTCCCCGCAGTTCTGGGGAACTAGGGTTGTTAGACTCACCTAGTGAAGTCCGTCCTAGTAGGGTTTTGTCAAGTCGAGAATTAGTATAAATAGAGAGCTAGCCTCTCTATTTATCACACACTCACTCACACCCTGTTGTAGCACATAGCTGAGGAAGAAGAAGACACTGGGGCTAGGAATAAAGAGGTTACTGCTATCAAGAGATCATCTTACTGTTTCGGGCTTTTCTATTTAGTGTTGATTCTATCTCTGAGGAACTTGCAGGGTTTTCTCCATTTATGGTTCCCCAAGGAAAAACACTGTGTTCATTGTCTCTTGTGTTTGATTGATGTGCTTGTTATTCTCTCAGTTAAAGATCCTAATATAATGTTAGCTTAATGTTAAAAATCTAACATGGTATCAGAGCTAACATGAGAAGAAGACACTACGCAGCTGCGGGAACTAGGGCTTCCTATTTTTTGGATCTCTCTCCATATATTTTCAGTGAAAGAAGGTTGGAATAACTCTCATTCCTAGGGCGCATCTTTATATCAAAGCAGAATCCAATTCTAAGGTTTTTTAGTTTTGGACCCGACACTACTGCCGAAAATTAGGGCTTTCTACAAGAGTGGAATTTTTCAGTGAGCCCAGGCTTGGATTGATCTCCTCCCAAAAATAGAAGTTTAAATATCAAGATCAAATCCTTTGGTTGGATAGAACTTCGAAAAATAAAAACACTAATCTTCTCATGAACCATCACTGTAGAAATTCAGCTCCAGATTCAGATCCGACATCTTGACTTGGTAAGATCTAAATATTTTGTATTTCCATTTGAGGTTCTTAGTTAAGATGTCTCATCATACCAAGCATGATGAAAATATTTAGGGAGATGATAACTTCATATCCTAGAATTATAGGATCTCCTTAGTCCTGGAAGAGGATGAGTTGGTCTCCTACATCAATGAGGAGATTCCAGTTCCAGAGGGAGATGAGGATAAGGCCTTACATAAGAAGAAGTTGGTTATGGCTAAGAGTATTATTGCTGATTCAATCAAGGATCACCTCATACCACAGGTGTCCTCCCTAAAGAAACCTAAAGATATGTTTGATTCCCTAACAAAATTGTTTGAAGGAAAGAACATAAACCGGAAGATGACCTTGAGGAACCAGTTGAAGAATGTGAAGATCCATAATGCGGAGACCATACAGTTATACTTCACAAGGGTATCCTAGATCAAAGAACAACTTGAAGTAGTAGATGAAGAAGTGGAGAATGCATAGATTGTAATGACCACCTTGAATGGTCTCCCTAGGACATGGGACTCTTTCATTCAAGAGATCTATGCCAGAAAGAAGTTATTCAAGTTCAGCAGGCTATGGGAAGAATGCTCTCAAGAAGAAGCTCGGAAAGGAGCTCGAGAAGAGAATATGGGAAGTGAAGATCAAGATCTCACAGTGCAATCAAAGAAAACCAAATCTAGCCACCAAAGAAGTAAGTACTCTCATCAAAGGAATAACTTTAGAAATCCTAGAGATAAGTTTAAGTTCATTTGCTATACATGTGATGAAAGAGGACACTTTGCTAGAGATTTTCCTAGAAACAAAAGTAGCTCTCACAAGAAGAATGGAAGCAAGAGAAGACATCATGCTCATGCTGCAAAGGATGATGAACCTTTCACAAAGAGAAATAGACAAGTCATTGATGATTCTTCAAGTGATGAAGAATATGTTATGATTTCCGCTCTCACAGGAACTATCACACATGGCAGCAATGATTGGCTTATAGATAGTGGTGCTTCCAAACATATGACAGGATTCAAGGAATCCTTTATGAAATTATCTAAACATGAATCACCTCACAAGGTGAAACTCGGAGATGACTACTAGTGTCAAATAAAAGGTAGTGGTGAATCCTCATACAAGCTAGACTCTGGAAAGTCTATCAAAATGAAAGATGTATTGTTTGTACCTGGACTAAAGAAGAACGTCCTCTCCATATCTGCATTAGATGTAAAAGGAATGAGGGTTGCATTTGTAGATGGCCAAGTCCTCATGTGGCCAAAGGGAAAGTCTTTTGATGATGCAGTAGTGATTGGGGAACAAGAAGGAGGACTATATAAATTGAAGGGCCAACCAGAACAAGCCTTGGTTCATGACTCGGTAGAACCAAATGAGCTTTGGCATAGAAGGATTGCACATGTGCATTACAGAGCACTACCATTTGCAGGAAAAGTTGTTTAAGGTCTCCTAGAAATGCAGACAAAACATGAAGGTGTATGCAAATGATGTGTAAAAGGAAAGAACACAAAGAAGACATTTCCAAGTAGTGAGAGCAAGGCAAAATGAATCTTGGAAATCGTCCACTGCGATGTATGCGGTCCAATGTCATCCAGCTCACTAAGTGGGTATGTATACTATGTTTATTTTATTGATGATTTTTCTAGGAAGACATGGATCTAATTCATGAAGAACAAAGATGAAGTGTTCAGCAAGTTCAAGGAATTCAAAGCCTTGATCAAGAATCAAACAGAAAAGAAGATCAGGACCTTTCGATTAGATAATGGCAGAGAATTCACATCAAATGAATTCAAAGAGCTATGCAAAGACTTAGGGATTAAGAGGGAGTTATCCACTCCATATAATCCACAACAAAATGGGATTGCATAACGGAAGAACAGAACTATCATGGAAGCTGCAAAAGCTATGCTTCATTATCAAGATCTTCCCATGCATTTATGGGCAGAAGCTACTAGAACAACGGTGTACGTACAAAACCATACTCCACACAGAGTACTTGAGAACAAGATTCCTGAAGAAGTCTTCTTCGGCAAGAAACCAGAAGTCAGCCATCTCAAAATATTCGGTTGTCCTATATACATACACATTCAGAAAGTAAAGAGGACGAAGTTATATCCTTTAGGAAAAAAGGGTATATTTGTGGGATACTCTGAAGCTCGAAGGCTTACAAAATATACTTCCCAGAGTTCAAAAAGATTGACATTAGCAGAGATGTAACATTTGACAAAGATTTAGCCTACATCAAATCCAAGAAGAGAATGACTGAAGAACCTGAAGAAACAAGAGCACCCAGAATTCATGACACGACCATGAATGAAGAAATTCTAGAAGAAGATAGAGAATTTGAAGAACCTCAAGAACCTGTAGATCCACCTCAAGAGAATAATCCTCATAAGAGGAAACCTGCTTGGGTATGTGAAATTATCCAAGGTGCAGAAAGATATGGAGCTTCAAAAGAAACACCCAAAGGAAGAAAGAGAACTAGGTCCTGCTCCAGTTATGTAGCCTTGCTATGTGACATTATTGACAAAGAACCTTCCAACTATGAAGAAGTGACAGAAAGGAAAGAATGGAAGGAGGCTATGATAGAAGAGTATCAATCGATCATGAAGAATGATGTTTGGGATGTTGTCCCAAGACCAGAAGGGAAGTCCAATGTAACTTCCAAATGGATCTACAAGATCAAGCATGCTGCAGATGGTAGCATCGAGAAATATAAAGCAAGATTCGTGGCTCGTGGTTTCTCCTAGAAAGAAGGAATAGATTATGAAGAAACCTTTGCACCTGTAACCAGATACACTTCCATCAGATCAGTACTTGCTCTGGCTGCATTGATGAAATGGAAGATACACCAGATGGATGTCAAGACTGCTTTCTTGAATGGTGTAATAGAAGAGGAAGTGTATGTGGAACAACCACTTGGTTTTCAAACACATGACAAGGAGTCTCATGTGTGTAGATTGAATAAAGCCCTGTATGGTTTGAAATAGGCAGCCAGGACATAGTATGGAAAAATTGATGGTTTCCTATCTAGTTTGGGATTTACCAAGAGTAAAGAAGATTCCAACCTTTACTGCAAGGTTGAAGATGGCAATCCAGTGATACTCCTACTATATGTGGATGATCTATTTGTAACAGGTATAGATGGGTTGATTGCTTATATGAAGAGGAAACTTGCTGCCGAGTTTGAAATGAAAGACTTGGGTATGATGCACTATTTATTAGGCATGGAGGAGCGGCAGAATGCGGATGGAATCTTCCTTGGACAAGGGAAGTATGCAGTAGAGATTCTGAAAAGATTTAGGATGATGGAATGCAAGGCCATAACCACACATATGGCATTGAACCTGAAGCTATTGAGTGATTCTTCATTAGAAGCGGTTGATGCTACGATGTATTGTTAGATGATTGGGTCCTTGATGTACCTGACGAACACGAGACCAGATATTTCCTTTGTTGTGAACACCTTGAGCCAGTTCCTGATAGATTCGAGACATGTTCACTTGATTGCTACAAAGCATATTCTGAGGTACCTGAAGGGTACAATTGATTATGGGCTCAAGTACGAGGCAAATTAGAATATTAACCTAGAGGGTTAAGTTGATTCATATTGGGCAAGCAGTGCCATCGATAAGAAGAGCACTTCAAAATGCTACTTCAGTATGGGATTAGGTGTGATCTCTTGGTTTAGAAGGAAGCAATCCTATGTGGCACTGAGTACAGTTGAAGTAGAATATGTCGCAGCTTGTTCAGCTAGTTGCGAGGCAGTGTGGCTGAGAAAGCTACTATCTGACTTATTTGATCTCCACTTGGATGCTACTTGTATATATTATGACAACAAGATTTGTGTGAAGTTGTCAGAGAACCCAGTGTCCCATGACAAGTCGAAGCATATCAAGATCAAGTATCACTATATCAAGGATATGGTGTAGAGAGGAGGAGTAAAGCTCCAGTATGTTGCGATAGATGAATAGATAGCTGATGTGTTGACGAAGCCATTGGCTAGAGTAAATTTTGAGTACTTCAGGGAGAAGCTTGGTGTTCTCCAGATCACGTTTCCCTCTAAGGGGAAATAATGAGACCTAGAGCCATTCTGACATGGTGAGAGGATCAGGTTCCTTCCATGGTCAGATGTAAGGGCTAAGCCATTCTGTCATGGTGAGTGGATTTGGTTACTTCCATGTCAGATGTGAGTGCTGAGCCATTCTGATGTCATTGTAGGATTGGTTCCTACATGATTAGATGTAAGAGTTGAATGTCATTCTTGGAATGGAGGAACCTAGTCAGTTACTAGGAATTATCAGTCTAGGACTGAGGGCCGTTCTAATATGATTGTAGGATGTAGTATTACATGATCAGATGTGAGTGCATGGCCATTCTGATGTGATTGATGGATGTGTTCCCACTTGATCAGATATAAGAGCTGATTCCATTCTCTAGGAGAATGGAGGCACCTGGTCAGTTACCAGGAATCCTCATTCTTGGACTAACAGCCCTTTCGATGCGATGTGTTTACACATGGTCGAATGTAAGTGTAGAGCCTTTCTGACAAGATGAGATTAGATATAAGTTCTGAGCCATTCTGGCATGATGTGTTTACACATGGTCAGATGTGAGTGATGTGCCTTTCTGACAAGATGGGGTCAAATGTAAGTGCAGAGCCTTTCCGACAAGCTAAGGTCGGATGTAAGTGCTGAGCCATTCTGGCGCGATGTGTTTACACATGGTCAGATGTGAGTGCTGGGCCTTTCTGACAAGATGAGGTCATATGTGAGTGCTAGGCATTCCTTTCTGACAATATGAGGTTATATGTAAGAGCTGGGAGGGCCATTTTGATTTAGGGTTAGATATAAGTGCTGAAGACCTACATGAAGGGTAGGCCTACAACTAGCATGAAAAAGGGCTGGCTCTGTAGAACTTCCTGTGACAAGAAGAATCAAGAGATAGCACCATTATGAGATAGCACCTGATGATGATCTAGAATTGATGATGATCTAGGTCAAGTGATGATCCAGATGTGATGATGATCCATACTTGATGATGATTCAGATCATGTGATGATCCATATGTGATGATGATCCAGATCAAGTGATGATCCAGACTTGATGATGATCTAGATTTGATGATGATACAGTGATGATGATCCAATAGTAATGATCTAGTAGTCGTGATGATCCAGATCCCGTGATGAAGAAGACTTGAAGAAGAAGATGACTTAGAAGGTGAATTGAAGCTGAAGAATACTTGAAGATGAAGACAACTTGAATATGAAGATGACAAGATGATCCAGTCGATACAGAGAAGAAGACCAGTGCTGAAAATTGTGTCAAAAGAATACCTTCCTAGTTAAGAGGGAGTGTTGATGTATTTGTAACTTTGGAATGTATTCACTTATATATCTTATGTCTTGTATCCCGATGTTTATTCCAGGATGTCTCTGTAATGTAATTAAGTCATGTGATGCCCGAATGTTCCGATCGGGAGGTTCTATAATGTAAACAAGTCATGTCAAGTCATTATGGGTAACCCTCCTATTAATCAAGGTTTAAAGTCCCCGCAGTTCCAGGGCACTAGGGTTGTTAGACTCACCTAGTGAAGTCGGACCTAGTAGGGTTTTGTCAAGTCGAGAATTAGTACAAATATAGATCTAGCCTCTCTATTTATCACACACTCACTCACACCCAGTTGTAGTGCATAGCTGAGGAAGACGAAGACACTGGGGCTAGGAAGAAAGAGGTTACTACTGTCGGGAGATCATCTTACTGTTTTGGGCTTTTCTATTTGGTGTTGATTCTATCTCTGAGGAAGTTGCAGGGTTTTCTCCATTTATAGTTTCCCCGAGGAAAAACACCGTGTTCATTGTCTCTTGTGTTTGATTGTTGTGCTTGTTATTCTCTCAGTTAAATATCCTAATATAATGCTAGCTTAATGTTAAAAATCTAATAGCCATGGCTTGTTTGCAAAGCTATGAACCATGCCTCTCCTCAGCATCCCTGTAACCTACAACCACAACAAGACAATGAGAATGAGAAGTATGAATTCATGGAGTAAGCTACCAACAAACAACGAATGATGTCAAAATCACAATAATAGACATACCTGTCATCCAAATGAAAGTCACATTCACCATACCGCACAACAGAAAAGGGGTAAGCAATGAGCTGCAAAATGACCAAGCCCATCGTGAGCCAAGCCCTAAGGCTGGGATGCCACACACTCCAACACACATTAATGGCACCATCCTATTGGCCATTATCAAAACTCAAACCCACTTCCCTATAGTTCTCATGCGTTGCATTATCGAATGCCTCCATTGTATGCATAGTGATAAAACCCAATGTGCAATGGTTTAAACTATGATATATATTCGCCACCCCAATTGGATACAAGGTCAACATTATTGTTTATATCGACGCGTAGCTTAGGTTTTAAACCTTAGGACCTTATGCATCAAACTCTTTAGGATTTAATCCTAAGACCATGTCATATGCAATATGCCATGGTATGTTGTATATACAAAGAGCAAGTTTCGTCTTAACCAACAATAGCAGAACCTGTAAAAGAATAAAACAAAAGTTTAAATTAATTACTTATCGTAAAATAAACATGTAAATATAAATAGACTAGGGTATGAACAGTTGATAATAATTAACCCAAGAACAATAAATGCCATTAAAATTACCTAGTTGTGTCATGCAATGATAGGTGTGGTATTGATCTTTTCAATAGTACACTTTTGTAAAGAACAATAATAAACAACCAGTAGGTGTCACTAGCAGCAAGTATGGACACTAGTGACCAAATGCTCAGCTTTCTGTAACAAGTTTATCATCACTAGGTGCACCTGCATGTAAATAGATTAAGATTTCCTTACTTCAATAGAACTAAGTAATCTCGCTGGACAAGTAGATACTTTTACCTCTCATACAGTCACATGGGAGAAATAGCCCCACCATTCCACCCACTTTGGTTCCAAGAACAAAGTTAAGTTAGAACCATGCAAATAACAATTAAACACATGCTGAAACTAATGAAGTACATAATCAAGTAACTACACATACACAACAATGTATAAACATAAGAATAGCTTAGTAATGAACATTATGATGTCATAAGCAAATCAGTAATAAACATAACTAGAAGTAATGAATAGGATGTAAGAACAGCTTATGACAAAACAATAGTACAAATAGATTACGATACATTCTGCAAGTTAAATAATGTCTAGCATAGGTAGTTTTGACTAGCCTAACAATTTTTATTTTTATTTTCAATTTTTCGGGACATTACAAGTGGTATCAGAGCCCAGTTTCAACACTAAGAGACCAATGGGCATACCAAAAATTCACTGCAAAGAAAATAAAGCATGTTTGTAAATATCGGTAACTAACAAAAATTTTCCATGTGCTTTAAAATTTGCAATTTACAGGAAATTTATACAAAATAGTTCAGATCATGAACACTGAAGAAGAAGAAAACTGACAAGGAAAGATGAACACCCACACCTAAGAAGAAAAACTCATGGTGGAACTAAATTCTGGTATTTTGAAGACCATACACAATCTTCAAGGAGAATCGCACAGTTTCAAACAAGATAGTCTGAATGAGAGAAAGGAACAACAAGCCATAAATATAGCATTACTGAGAAATATGACATAAGGAAACCTGTAGGGAAAACCCACTCATTCCACAAACAAGTCAAAAAGGGAACCTTACCATAAGCAGGCAAGCAACCCAAGAGAAGAAAAAGAGGAATGTACCCCTGAAGCTTCAGAAGGAGATCATCACAACCCTTCCAGTGATGAATCTCTTTCTCCATGCAAGAAGAGACAAATAAATGATGATAACCTACAAAGGGAGTTCAAAAAAAATAAGAGCCCCAACCTATGAAGGTGAAGTAAACACGGGAGAGAAAGCTGAAGAATGGTTTTTTGGTATGAGAAAATATTTTCGAGTTCATAACTACTCAAGTGAGATGAAGGCTCAACTTTCCATCTATAACTTAAATGGAAAAGCAAAAAAATGGTGGAGAGATCTGAAACACGCCAAGAAAGATGAGCTAAGGGAGATACGCTGGAGTAACTTCCGCAAAATCTTTTAAGAAAAATATATGTCAGAAAGATTCTTCGAGAGAAAAGTAAAAGAGTTTCACGAACTACGTATGGGATCCATGACTATGGATGATTTTATTAATAGATTTCTAGATCTGTTACATTATGTACCATACATCAAGGATGAAAAGGTAAAAATACAACATTTTTTAGGATGTCTTCCTCCCAACTTTTGGGAAAGGATTGAGTTCGACATGCCTAAAACCTTGGACACCACGTTACATAAAGATAGGCTTTGCTATGAGCATGGACAGCTAAGGCAAGAGAATATGAACAACAATAGAGACAGGTCTAAGAACTTCTCTTATAACTACAAACCAGGGTTTAGCCCACCCCCGTACAAAAAACAAAACAATAGTTTTCTAGCGAAAAATAAATTCAACAAATCAGATACGAAACCATACATACCAGCTCCAAATGCCAACAAGGTAATAGTAGTTGGGGGAGCCAATGCTACCTCGATACAGATCAAATGCTAGAAGTGCAGCGGGTCTCATTATGCCCAAGATTGTAAGAACAAGACCACTGGGGTCTTGCATAAATTACAAGAAGAACCAACCATAGAGGACATAGCTGGAACCCCAAGGATTTATGCAGCTTTGGATGGCCGACAGGCAAACCATCAAGCTACCATGGTTGAGATATAAGGTTAGATCTTAAACACTTTTATTTCAATACTTCTTAACCCTAGTGCTTGCGAGAGCTATGTTTAGTCTAAAATTTTTTATGATTGCAAAATAGGAAAAGTAAAACATGATAAACCTTGGCTGGTTCAGCTAGCCACCGGTATGAAATGGAAAGTTTCAGAAATAGTTAAAGATTGTGAAGTAAACCTGAATGGTTTTCCTACAAAAGTAAGCCTGAACATGATACTCTTAGGATCGTACAATATACTTATCGACATCAATTGGTTGGAACAACACCATGTCATGCTCGATTGCTTACACAAGTCAATCTTGTGTATAGATAGCCAAGGGAATCAAGTGAAGATTCAATTCATTTCAGAGAAAGTTTATGTAAGGAAAATATCTGCCTTACAAGAAAATAAATGCATTAGGAAAGGATACAAGTTGTTTGCAGTAAACATCTGAGACATAGAGTCTGAGAGAGAACAATGAATAAAGGACTTTCCCATTCTTGTAGAATTCAAGGACGTGTTTCTCAAGGAAATCCCCAGATTACCTCCGAAAAGAGACCTAGACTTTTCCATTGAATTGACACCAGGATCAATTTAGGCTTCCAATTCCCATTACCACATGAGTGCACTTGAGTTGGAAGAACTCAAACTACAATTGTAGGAATTGATAGAAAAATGGTATGTTTGAAAAAGTGTGTCCCCTTGGGGAGCACCGATATTGTTCGTTAAGAAAAATCATTGTACAATGTAGATGTGCATCGACTACTGTAAGTTGAATAAAATTACTATCAAGATACCCACTCCCTAGGATCGATGACTTGTTCGATCAGGTAGGAGGAGCCAAAATATTTTCAAAGATTGACCTATGTTCTGGGTACCATCAGGTACATATTCACGACAAGGATATTCACAAAATTCCTTTCATACAACGTACAGGCACTACAAGTTTGTAGTGATGCCATTCAGGTTGACAAATGCACCCACAAAATTCATGTGCATGATGAGAAGTATATTTAGTAAGTATATAGATAAGTTTGTTTTGGTATTTATAGATGGCATCCTAGTTTATTCTAAGAATAAAGAGGAACACAAGGAACACCTTCGCATAGTACTATGAGTGTTACGAGAACACCAACCTTATGCTAAGTTTAGTATGTTGATGTATTTGTAACTTTGAAAAGTATTCATCTATGTATCTTATGTATTGTAACCCGATGTTTATTTTGGGATGTATCTATAATGTAATTGAGTCATGTTTTCATGCCCCGATGTTCCGATCGGGAGGATCAATAATGTAAACAAGTCATGTCAAGTCATTGTGGGTAACCCTTTGATTGTTTAAGGTTAAAGTCCCCGCCGTTTCGGGGCACTAGGGTTATTAGACTCTCCTAGTAGAGGTCAGCCCTAGTAGGGCTTTAGTATTGACGAGATTAGTATAAATAGAGAGTTGGAATCTCTATTTAGTACACATCACAAACATGCTCAAGTGTAGCGCATAGTTGAGGAAGGAGAAGACACTGGGGCAAGATAAGAAGAAGGTTACTGCTGTCGGGAAATCACTTACTATTTTGGGCTTTTACCATTTTGGTGTTGATTCTATCTCTAAGGAAGTTGTGGGGTTTTCTCCATTTATGGTTTCCCCAAGGAAAAACACTGTGTTCATTGTCTCTTATGTTTGATTGTTTTACTTGTTATTCTCTTAGTTAAAGATCCTAATAATGCTAGCTTAATGTTGAAAAACTAACATGGTATCAGAGCTAACCTGAGAACAAGACACTGTGCAGCTGTGGAAACTAGGGATTCCTATTTTTTGGATCTCTCTCCATAGATTTTCAGCAAAAGTAGGGTGGAATAAATCTCCTCCCTAGGGCGCATCTTTCTGTTGAAGCAGAATCCAATTTTGAAGTTTTTCAGTTTTGGACCCGACACTACTGCCGAAAATTAAGGATTTGCACAGAAGAGGAATTTTTCATTGAGCCCAAGCCTGGATTTATCTCCTCCCAAAAATTGAAGTTAGGGATAAATTTCAAGGCATTTGGGTGGACAGATCTCCAAAAAAGAAAAACCCTAATTTTCTCCTGATCTAGTACTGTGGGATTTCAGCTCCAAATCCAAATCTTACATCTTGACCTGGTAAGATTTAAATATTCTGTATTTCCATTTGAGGTTCTCAGTTTAATATGTCTCATCATGCCAAGCTTGATGAAAAGCTTGAGGGAGCTAATAACTTCCGAGCCTGGAAGTATAGGATCTCGCTGGTCTTGGAAGAGAATGAATTAGACTCCTACATCCATGAGGAGGTTCCATTTCCAGAAGGAGATGAGGCTAAGGCCTTACGTAAGAAGAATATGGTTATGGAAAAGAGGATCATTGTTGATTCTATCAAGGATCACCTTATCCCATAGGTGTCCTCTCTCAAGACACCTAAAGCTATGTTTGATGTGCTAACCAAATTGTTTGAAGGGAAGAACATAAACCCGAAGATGAATCTGAGGAATCAATTGAAGAATGTGAAGATTCAAAATGCAGAGACCATCCAGTCTTACTTCATAAGGGTTTCTTAGATCAAGGAACAATTAGAAGCTATAGATGAAGAAGTGGAGAATGCAGAAATTGTGATGACAACACTGAATGGCCTTCCTAGGTCATGGGATTCATTCACCCAAGGAATCTGGGCCAGAAAGAAGTTAGTCAAATTCAGCAGACTATGGGAAGAATGTTCTCAATAATAAGCTCAGATAGAAGCTCGATAAGAGAAGATGGGAAGTGAAGATCAAGCTCTCATAGTTCACTCCAAGAAAGGCAGAAGAAGAGCTCATCACTCCAAAGGTAAGAATCCTCACTATATAGATAACAGTAGAAAGGACCTATCTAAATTATTATGTTATACATGTGATGAAAGAGGAAACTTTGCAAAAGACTGTCCTAAGAACAAGGTTCACTCTCATAAGAAGAAGGGGAATAAGAGAAGATATCATGCTCATGCTGCAAAGGATGATGAACCATCCAAGAAAAGAACTAGATATGAAAGTGAATATTCTTCGAGCAAGGATGAATATGTTTTGATCTCCGCTCTACAAGGTAACATTACTCATGGAAGTGATGATTGGCTGATAGACAGTGGGGCTTCCAAACATATCAATGTATTCAAGGAATCCTTTGTGAGACTATCAGAACATGAATCACCTCACAAGGTGAAGCTAGGAGATGACTACTAATATCCAATAAAAGGTCATGGGGAATCTTCCTATAAACTAGACTCTAGAAAGTCTCTAACAATGAAGGAAGTATTGTTTGTGCTAGGACTCAAGAAGAGCCTCTTCTCCATATCTACACTAGATGTAAAAGGAATGAGGGTTTCATTCATAAATGGTTGTCAGATGCCCCAATTTTGTAAAATAATGTTATCTCATTTTGATTTTATTCCAAGAAATTATGTTAAATTTAATGCTAAGTTGAAACCTATGACTCAGCAGAGTCAAAGATGTGGAATGTAATTCTGAATATTTTAATTTTTAATAAATAAAAGTTGAGACAACAACTTGGTAGAGATGTTAAAAAGAGTGTTACTGGTCAAGTTGGTGGAGGGAACTAGGTGGAGAGAAAAAAAAAAGTGGCAGCATCCTCAAACACTTCCTATGTTGCAGGTGGAAACCTCCCTACATTTCGGGTCATGATCCCCCAAGAAAGTGGGATCAGAGTAGGTGTCTTATTAATGACAACTAACCCAAAAAAACCTAGGCAATCTTAATAAAAGTACCTAATGTAGAGAGTTGAGGCTGCTCATTCCAAGAGAAGAATCATTAAGGTGAATGCACTTCAAGGAATTCATTGGGAAGGGAAATTTTGACGAAGGTGTTGAGGGGTAAACTACAGGAAGGTGATCTAGTACAGCCTTGCAGCTGAAATATCTTTCTGTAGTGTCCAGAGTTGGTATTAAGTCTCAGGACTAGTACATTGTTGTTTGCTCCACCTAGTTCCAGCCAAGGAGACCAGAACAAGCTTGGGGGTCCTGAGAAGTCGTTGTTTGAGCGCTCTCCAGGAGTTGGTAGGGAGGAATGGCCTTCCATTGCGGTTGTCATCCAGCTTTAAAAATAGGTTCCATTATATTTTAATTTATGTGTCATAGTTTATATCTGTGTGTGAACAAATAATGAATGATTATATGTTATGCTGTAAATTGTTAAGTTGAAATCTCTTAGTTGTTTCAAGGTTGAATCTGTACTGTGATGAAAGATAAATCCTACCTATGTTTTTCCCCATCTGGAGTAATCTAGATCATACTCTAGCACAGGTAGTGTGTTTAAATGAATGAAGTATGATAGGAATATAAATGAATAGAATACTTATGTTTTTCAGAGTATTGAAATGTTTTCTTTCAGTAGATAGTTGTTTTCTAGAAAGATTATTAATCTGTTTTGTAGAGATGTTGTCAGAACTAGACTGTGTATTTAGAATATCAGAAAAGAATGAGAATCATATTATTTACTGACAATAGTATATTTAGGTATATAATTCATTCTTCTGCACAATATCTACTGCTATAAACTATACATTTATACTAAAATAGAAGAACTAGTATTACTAGTTGAATGTTTATGTTCAACATTAATGTTAAGAAAAGATGTAAAAATAATACGGATAGTTTATCTCTTTTCCATTAGTGCTAACTAGTTTACCTGCAACTATGTGAACTCTAAATAAGAACTTAAAAAAAATGACAGTATTCTTTTCTTAGTATTAATAATTAAAGGACAGTTTTAACCTATGCTTAAGTTATTATTAATAAAAAACTGTCCTTATACACTTACAGACACTATAGATGTAAAGAGTATTAACAAATAGGAAAGTTCTTTTTTCTTTCAGCAATCTTACAAAGATAATTTTATTAAATAAGCATAATTACTATAGACTACTCTTAGTCTTATTTAATATATATAAATACCAACATAAACTTAAGACGATACAATATTAATAGATAATAATATTATTAATATAGATAATAATATTATTAAGATTAAACAATGATGCTTATAAAATTAATAATTCTTAAAAACAAACTGAAGAAAACTGTATGATTGTAATTGAATTAACAAAGTAACACTACATAAATTAATACTCTATAAAAGTTAAGTAGGATAAACCCTAGCTCATATTCTGAGCGTAATTAATTTGTATTTTATTTTATATACTGTAGTAACCTAGGTTAAACATAAGTTAGTTCTTTTAAAAACTATTTAAAGAACAAACTAAAAATATTATGCACAGAAATGAAACACATTACTGATCAACTTATACAAAATGTGTTTATAAAGAAACTGTGCCCTTTCTTTTACTAACATCATACATCTATAGAAATAAATGTCAGGGTTAAAACCCTTAAAATTATTACGTGTACAAGTATCAAAATATTAAAAAACAAATTTACATAAATTATGTAACCATTAATAACCAGTTTAATATAATTACTCACAGTCCTTTGAACGACAAATAATAATCTAATCGCAGTCCTTTAAGGACAAATGGAAAATTATATAATTATTATAACAAGAATAATTTATATCAACATGAGGGATTTTACAAGTCAAACCCTAATCTATATTTCCAATCAAACAAGCAAGAATTAAGTTACGACTGTAAGTATCAGCCTTAAGTTTTTATTTATAAACTCTTACAGAGTACGCAAACAGAGTATAAACTTCATTACATTCAAGAAGGGTAAAACCCTAACTTTTTACATAGAGTGTAAAGTAAAACATTGTTAAACCAAACAAGTATACTAACAGCACTGTCATTACAAAAATTACAAACTTTAACCCGGTTGTAAAGCTAAAACTTCACTAATTACAGTGCTCAGATAAACTGAGACTACCTTAGAAATGGTTTGTTTCTAAGTGGTACAACAATATCCTGTAGAAACATTAACACAACAACATAACTCGTGGCGAGTCGAGGGAGGGTTTTCCAAAACGTTGGGCGATACCATTGACCACCCTAACCATTGTAGAGTGAAAAATCCAACATCTGGACCACGGGGCTTACCTGAAATCGAACCACGAGCCACAACCATTGTTGGTGACTATCTCTTCCTCTTTATACAAGCTTCACAGTGGTGAGCACCTGCAAGAAAATTAAGAAACCAATTTTAGTTAATTATACCATTACAAAGTACTATAACATCAAAGTAAGAACGACGACGAAGTAATTGAACTCAATGTATTATTTACCTGACAGAAGAGAACAACGAGTAGCCTCAACGAAGCACTATCACCTATAGGCTATGTAAGGGAAGACCCAATAGCCTGCAAGGTAAATACCTCACACATTGGCGAGCCACGAGAACAATAATCAGTAATTGAAGCACAGTGTAAGCTATGAAGGCAGCTAAAGGAGAACTACACAGACAACAAGTCATGAGCAGTAGTAATCTCCACAAGTCGCAGACCGAGAACCAAGCTAGTGGAAATAGCTTTTAAAACCATGCACTAATGACAAACGCAGAAAGGAACCAAGGCACAAGACAACCAGAACCAGGAGGAACGACGACCGCCATGGGAGACAAGCAAAGTAACCCTAGAGCCAGCAAAAACTACGGGATGAAAATAATAATGGTTAGGTTTTGGCAGTATTTTATATCTCCCATGTGTGGACAGGAAATGACCACGTAGTAAACAAATCAAACCATGCAAGAGGGTCGTGTTCTATAGTGCCTGCGTAAAACAAGAATCCAATTACTTGATCATTCGCTGTCCAATAATTCGCTGTCCAAATAATTAATCATTTGCACATTGTCATATGTTAGTATAGGGACAATAATATCCATGGTTATCATTACATTGACCTTTCAATAATTGTCACTCATCAACCTTCGTTAAAACCCAATAGTCATTCATGCATAAGACTAATTCCACTTTGAACCTTATGTTATTCCTTTACAACATTGCAATTGCGGTTTAAAGAGTTACATATCCTTCCTCCAATCATTGTTTTATTTATTTGATAGAAATCAAATAATTCATGTATTTTATTTAGATCAATGTGTTAGGTATACACTATAGTTAAGAGATCAAATGTGTATATGGGAGAGTTCATACTAGATATTTAACAACTATAGTTTATACATAGTAAATCTTTGGTAGTAATACTATTACAAGTCATAATTTTATAAATGGCATAATGTAGTAGTGCAAAGGATTATAAACTCTAGATTAAAAGACGTTTATAATCACAGAATAATTATAGACTGAATGTCTATTGAACAAATAGATTATGCATATCTATAAAACTTACATGAACTAATAACTCAAATAGTATCAGAACTTTGAAGTAGTACAAAACTGAAGGTAAGAATATTATTATGAAATTTTGTTACTTAGTTCAAGCGACAATACTTTGATGGATTTAGGGGTATGACTCAGCTTGGTTTTTATTCTCGTCTCACTATGTCTAGTGGATAGTAAATTAATTACATAAGTAAACATGATAACTAGAATAGGAATGACCCTATTGAATCCAAAAATTACTAAAACCATAGGGTTCGACATGGAAATAAAATATAGGTAACCATGATCTTATGTAGGAAGGTTTGATGCCTTGCAGCTTGTACAATCAAACTTATATTGTCCAAGCTTGACATACTGTAAGTAAGCAAAACGTGGGATAATGATTATTCAGACAAGATAATGTACTTTTACATAAACGCTGATAAAAACAATCATTATAACATTACAAATTACATAGACTAAAGTAGAAATACTTTGTAACTGGGACTCTAAAGCTTAAAGTCGCAAACATTTCTTACTATCGATACTTATTTCTGAATGTGACTACTAGATAAATTGAGGAAAGCCAAATGGTTTTACCTTACAAGAGTTGTCTAGAGTTTAGCAGCTTAAGTATTAAGCTTTGAAATTGTAAATAAAATACTGCTGACACTTTAAAGATCTTTTATTATATACTCATTTGATCATACCTGTAAACCTGTAAGAATCAGTATTCATCTGCGTTAGCACAATTGCTAAGTAAGCCCTAGATTCAAAAATAGTTTCCACCTACTTGACATGAAAAGACTAATTAGAAAGCTGAAGTAAAACAACACACAAGAAGACTTTATTCTTGTTACAAAAATGAACTGTTAAGTTATTAAATTAGAGTTTAGTGAAACTAATTACTTGACTGTTCTTTTTATGCAAACCGTTAGCTGTTAGTAGACCGTAGGTATTAGCATTTATTGTTATCTCAAAATTTTAAATTTTTGTGAAAATTTGGAGTTTTGACATGTGGTATCAAAGCACAACGTTCAAACACTAGACCTTGATGAAGCCCAACTAGCTTTCATAAAACAGTAAATTAAATTTTTATGCTAATGTATTTTATTTTTAAAATGTTATTCAACAGAAAACTATCTTTTTATGAAGTTTAACAGGCAGGTATGGAAAGGCTGGAAGAGTATGCACAGGAGGAGTCTCCAGCTACAGAAACATGAAATTTACCTAAAGATCCTATACCAGAGGATTTAACTACAAATTCCTTAGAGCTGTTACAGACTGTAAAATATTTAAAAACTGAAATGGAGTCTGTAAAGTGAGAGAATGAAAGGATTTTGAGGGCTCAAGAAGAGCTGAATCAGATCCTAATGGAAAAGTTTGAAACTGAGGGTAGGGGTAGAAGGTCAGAATCTGAAGATGCCAGTCATCAACGAAAATCTAAAAAGATGAAGCATACAAAAACTGAAAGTAGTTTGTCGTTTGAAGTGTTTAGTGAACAACAAAATTATCATACTACGAGTGACAGTAGTGATGATAATCTGTACGCTAAGAAGAGGAAATACAAACCTTATGAGGAAATTTCTGGGGAATTCAAAATGATAAAACCACCAAATTTTAATAGAGAGACCGAGAAGGGGGAGGAAGCTGAAGCCTGGTTATCCAAGATGAATAAGTACTTCCAAATATATAACTATTCTAACTAGTTAAAGGCTAGGATGGATATGTATAACCTCTCAGGAAAGGCTGACATTTGGTGGCAGGACTTGAAGAGAGTTAAGGGTATAAAAGAGAAAGAAGTTAACTAGAGTACCTTTAAGAGGTATTTTAAAAAGATATTTCTGTCTGAGCAGTATTATGAAGAGAGAGCTAATATTTTTATGAACTAAAGTTAGGTTCAATGACAATGAAGGATATGAATAGCAAGTTCTTAAGTCTACTTAGGTATGTACCCTACCTTGTAGATGAGAAACCAAAGGTATAGTGATTCCTTAGCTGTCTACCTTATCATATCAAAGATAGAATTGAATATGGTAACCCAAATACCTTGGAAGAAGCTATGAGAAAGGCTAATTTTTGTTTTGAGCAAAATCGGAAGAAAGAAAGATTGGCCAACTGCAAGGCTAAGAAAAATAATCAGTTTGAATCTAAGAAGAAGGATTTTGTGCCTAATATAAATTTTAAGAACAATAAGGTCAAAAACTAATCTAATAACAAGAATTTCCAAGGAAATATGAACCGTACACCTAACAATCAGAACAATTCTAAAGGTAAGGAAACTGCAAATAATCATGGAAACTTTACCAAGAATTTTGAGCGTAAAGAGCCTGTCAAGTGCTAGTAGTGTAATGGCCCACACTATGCTTCAGTCTGTCCAAACCGAAAGAAGAATGTTAACAACATTCATACTATACAGGAAGAGATGACCATTGGGGAACTAGCAAGGAGCATGCCCAGAATCAATGCAGCCTTGGAGAACTGACAAGCTGAATATCAGAATTCCATGGTGGAAGTAGAAGGTATGATAAATCAGATCCCTATAATGATTTTAATTGATCTAGTTGCTAGTCTCAGTTATATTGCACCTCAGATAGTGGAAAAATGTAAGTTATCTGTCGATAAGTTTGAGAATTCATGGTTAGTTCAGTTAGGCACTGGTGCTAAAATAAAAGTAACTTGTTTTGTGAAAGAATGTGCTTTACTTATGGATAAATTTGAAACTGTTATTAAACTCAATCTTTTGCCACTTCGCTCTTATGATTTGCTGATTGGTATGGACTAGTTAAAACAACATAGAGTAATTCTAAACTGTTATGATAAAACTTTCACATGCTTAAATAGTGATGAAAAACTACTAAGTGTTAAAGGTATTCCTAGAAAAACTACTATAAGGTAGATTTCTGCTTTACAACTTAAAAGAGTTGTTAGAAAAGGATGTAAAGCTTACACAGTAACAATTACAGATGAGGAAAGTAAAATTAAAATGGATAAGTTAAAAGTAGAAGACATCCCTTTCTTAAAAGAATATGTTGATGTATTCCCAAAAGAAATTCTGGGATTACCTCCAAAAAGGGAATTGTATTTCACCATTGAGTCGGTACCGGGTGCAGTAACTAGCTCAAAGGCACCTTATTGAATGAACATATTGGAACTTAATGAATTAAAATCACAATTAAAAGAGTTAATTGATAAAAAGTATATTCAACCAAGTGTGTCTGCCTCGGGGGGTACCTGTCATCTTCTTCAAGAAGAAGGACGGAACTATGCAACTTTGCATAGATTACCGTCAGCTAAACAAGATGACTATCAAAAATCGATATCCGTTGCCCCGCATAGATGATCTGTTTGATCAACTACGTGGAGCCACGGTGTTTTTGGAAATAGATTTAAGGTTTGGATATCATCAACTGAGGATTAAAGATGAAGACATCTTCAAGATAGCATTTAGAACAAGATATGGTCATTACGAATTTGTCGTAATGCCATTCGGGCTTACTAATGCCCCAATTGTCTTCATGTGTTTAATGAACAACATAATGCATAAATATTTAGATAAGTTTGTGGTCGTGTTTATCAACGACATTCTAATCTATTCAAAAACTGAAGAAGAACATAAAGAACATCTAAAAATTGTTTTGCAAGAGTTGCGAGAACATCAACTCTTCGCAAAGTTTAGTAAGTGTGACTTCTTCAAGGATAAGATTTAGTATTTAGGTCACATAGTGACCAAGGAAGGAGTTTCCATAGATCCTGAAAAGATACGGCCAATCGAAGATTGGCCGGTTCCTAAGGACGTGATGGATGTTAGACCTTTCATGGGCATTACCGTTTATTACCGGAGGTTCATTGAAGGCTTTTCAAGGATAGAAAATCCGATAACTTCCTTGCAAAAGAAAGGAAATAAGTTCGAATGGAATCAGAAATGTGAAGAAAGCTTTAAGAAGTTAAAAACTTTATTAACCAACGCACCTATTTTAAGAATAGCTTATCCTAATAAAGAATTTGTAGTGTGCACTGATGCTTGTAATGATGGCTTAGGAAGTGTTCTAACTCAACAAGGGCATGTTATTGCCTATGAGTCTAGAAAGTTAAAAGTTCATGAAAAGAATTATGCAACATATGATCTGGAATTAGCAGTAGTAATACATGCCTTAAAGATGTGGCGACATCACCTAATTGGCAGAAAATTTGTTTTAATGATTGATAATAAAGGATTGAAGTATCTTTTAGATTAGCCTAATTTAAATGCCAGACAAGCTAGGTGGTTAGCTTTCTTAAGCGAGTATGATTTTGA
This sequence comes from Pseudotsuga menziesii, assembly GCA_001517045.1. NCBI lineage: Eukaryota > Viridiplantae > Streptophyta > Pinopsida > Pinales > Pinaceae > Pseudotsuga > Pseudotsuga menziesii. The sequence goes on from LPNX011187689.1 coordinate 42,577, forward strand.
AATCCAACATACAAAAGGTAAAGAAAATAAAGTTGTTGATGCATTAAGTAGGAACGCAACGCTGAATTTTGCAACAGCAATCAAGACTTATGTTTCAGACTTAGATGAATAGCTTAAAGAAGGAATAAAACAAGATGAAATTTACCATAATTTGCAAGCTAAAGCTAAGGAAAACCCAATAGAAAACTTAATAAAAGGTTACAGTTTAAATGAAAAAAAAAAATTTACTGTATAAAGATAAACTGTATGTACCTAACGTACCTAAGGTCAAGCTGTTAATTTTGGATGAAATTCATAAAACACCATATTCAGGTCATCCAGGTTATCAAAAGACTATAACCATGTTAAGAAAATAGTATTTTTGGCCAAATATGAAAACTGAAGTGGATGAATATATTGCAAGGTGTTTAGAATGTCAAAAGGTAAAAACTGAACACCAACACCCAGCTGGTTTGCTACAGCCTTTACCCATCCCTAACTGGAAATGGGAGGTGATTAGTCTAGATTTTATTATTGGGCTACCTAGAAATCAAAATCAGAATGATTCTATCATGGTAGTAGTTGATAAGTTAATCAAGGAAACTCTCTTTATACCTGTTAAAACTACTTATAAAGTTTCCAATATAGTTGATATTTTCCTAAAATAGATTTTCCGTTTACATGGAGTCCCAAAAGTCATAATCTCAGATAGAGATCCTAAGTTTACAGGAGTCTTTTGGAGGTCCTTATTTAAAGGGTTAAACACCACATTAAATTTCAGTACTTCTTTCCATCCTCAAACAGATGGAAAAACTGAAAGGGTAAATCAGATATGGGAAGATTTATTAAGAATGTATGCGAAAGACCAGCCTGGTAAATGAGAGGACTATTTACATCTAGCATCATTTGCTTATAATAATAATTATCAAACATCAGCTAGATTTAGTCCGTTTGAAATTTTATATGGATGGAAATGTAATACTCCTATCTCTTGGAGTAATCCAGTAGATAGATTAGTATTAGGTCTATAACTATTGAATGAAATGGAAGAAATTGTGAAACAAGTGTAGGGAAATCTCAAAGTGGCACAGGATTGGTAGAAAAGTCAAGCAGACTTGAAAAGAACTCCAAAGGAGTTTCAGGTAGGTGAACATGTGTTCATTAAGGTAAGGCCCAAAAAGAGCTCTCTAAGATTGGGGAGTTGTGAAAAATTGGCACCTTGTTACTGTGGCCCATTTGAAATTCTGTCTAGGATTGGACAAGTAGCTTATCAATTAGCATTACCACCTAACTTAAGAGTACATAATGTTTTTCACATTTCTGTTTTAAATAAATATGCTCATGATGCTACTCATGTTTTTAATTGGAATGTTGTACAGGTGGAACCAGAAGGAGAATTTATAGTGGAACCAGACTATATCCTCGGGAGGAGGGAAATTACACTTCGGAACTGTGCCATTGGACAGGTGAAGGTTCAATGGAAGCACCTTAGTCCTGAAGAATCCACCTGGGAATTGGAAAGTAAAATGCGACATGCATATCCAATTTTGTTCCAGGGGACTTCAGAGGATGAATAATAAATAACATTGAGGATGATGTTATATTCTAAGGGGGTGTGTATGTCACATGCCCCAATTTTGTAAAATAATGTTATCTTATTTTGATTTTATTCCAAGACATTATGTTAAATTTAATGCTAAGTTGAAACTAATGACTCAGCAAAGTCAAAGATGTGGAATGTAATTCTGAATATTTTAATTTCTAATAAATAAAAGTGGAGATAATAGCTTGGGAGAGCTGTTAAAAAGAGTGTTACTGGTCAAGTTGGTGGAGGGAACTAGGTAGAGAGAAAAAAGACAAGTGGAAGCATCCTCAAACACTTCCTATGTTGCAGGTGGCAACCTCCCTACATTTGGGGTCATGATCCCCCAAGAAAGTGGGATCAGAGTAGGTGGCTTAATTAATGACAACTAACCCAAAAATACCTAGGAAATCTTAATAAAAGTACCCAATGTAGAGAGCTGAGGCTGCTCATTCCAGGAGAAGAATCATTTAGGTGAATGCACTTCAAGGAATTCATTGGTAAGGGAAATTTTGAGGAAGTTATTGAGGTGTAAACTGCAGGAAGGTGATCTAGTACAACCTTGCAGCTGAAAGATCTTGCTGCAGTGTGCAGATTTGGTATTGAGTCTCAGGACTAGTACTTTGTTGTTTGCTCCACCTAGTTCTAGCCAAGGAGAGCAGAACAAGCTCGGGGGTCCAGGGAAGTCGCTTTTTGAGTGCTCTCTAGGAGTTGGAAGGGAGGAACGACCTTCCATTGCTGTTGTCATCCAGATTTAAAAACATGTTCCATTATCTTTTAATTTCTGTGCTATTGTTTATGTCTGTGTGTGAACAAATAATGAATGATTATATGTTATGCTATTAATTGTTAAGTTGAAATCTCTTAGTTTTTTCAAGGCTGAATCTGTACTGTGATGAAAGATAAATCCTACTTGTGTTTTTCCCCATCTGGAGTAATCCAGATCGTAATCTAGCACAGGTAGTGTGTTGAAATGAATGAAGTATGATAGGAATATAAATGAATAGAATACTTATGTTTTGCAGAGTATTGAAATGTTTTCTTTCAGTAGATAGTTGTTTTCTAGAAAGATTATTAATCTGTTTTGCAAAGATGTTGTCAAAACTAGACAGTGTATTTAGAATATCAGAAAAGAACAAGAATCATATTATTTACTGATAATAGTATATTTAGGTATATAATTCATTCTTCTCCACAATATCTACTTTTATAAACTATACATTTATACTAAAATAGAAGAACTAGTATTACTAGATGAATGTTTATGTTCAACATTTATGTTAAGAAAAGATGTAAAAATAATGAGGATGGTTTATCTCTTTTCCATTAGTGCTAACTAGTTTACCTGCAACTATCTGAACTCTAAATAAGAACTTGAAAAAAATGACAGTATTCTTTTCTTAGTATTAATAATTAAAGGACAGTAGTAACCTATGCTTAAGTTATTATTAATAAGAAATTGTCCTTATACACTTACAGACAGTATAGATGTAAAGAGTATTAACAAATAGGAAATTTCTTATTTTCTTTTAGCAATATTACAAAGATAATTTTATTAAATAAACAGAATTACTATAGACTGCTCTTAGTCTTATTTAATATATATAAATACCAACATAAACTTAAGAGGATACATTATTAATAGATAATAATATCATTAAGATTAAATAGTGATGTTTATAAAATTAATAATTCTTAAAAACAAACTGAAGAAAACTGTATGACAGTAATCGAATTAACAAAGTAACACTACATAAATTAATACTCTATAAAAATTAAATAGGATAAACCCTAGCTCATATTCTGAGCGTAATTAATTTGTATTTTTTTTAGTATACTATAGTAACCTAGGTTAAACATAAGTTAGTTCTTTTAAAAACTATTTAAAGAACAAACTAAAAATATTATGCACAGAAATGAAACACATTACTGATCAACTTATACAAAATGTGTTTATAAAAAAACTGTGCCCTTTCTTTTACTAACATCATACATCTATAGAAATAAATGTCAGGGTTAAAACCCTTAAAATTATTACGTTTAGAAGTATCAAAATATTAAAAAAAAAATTTACATAAATTATGTAACCATTAATAACCAGTTTAATATAATTACTCACAATCCTTTGAAGGACAAATAATAATATATTCACAGTCCTTTAAGGACAAATGGAAAACTATATAATTATTATAACAAGAATAATTTATATCAACACGACGGTTTTTACAAGTCAAACCCTTATCTATATTTCCAATCAAATAAGCAAGAATTATGTTATGGCTGTAAGTATCAGCCTTAATTTTTTATTTATAAACTCTTACAGAGTACACAAATAGATTATAAACTTCATTACATTCAAGAAGGGTAAAACCCTAAATTTTTACACAGAGTGTAATGTAAAACATTGTTAAACCAAACAAGTCTACTGATAGCACTGTCATTACAAAAATTACAAACTTTAACCTGGCTGTAAAGCCAAAATTTCACTAATTACAGTGCTTAGATAAACCAAGACTACCCTAGCAAGGGTTTGTTTCTAAGTGGTACAAAAATAGCCTGTAGAAACATTAACACAACAACATAACTCATGGCAAGTCGAGGGAGGGTTTTCCAAAACCCTGGGCGATACCATCGACCACCCTAATCATTGTAGAGTGAAAAATCCAACATTTGGACCATGGGGCTTACCCGAAAGCGAACCATGAGCCACAGCCATTGTTGGTGACCGTCTCTTCCTCTTTATACAAGCTTTACAGCAGCGAGCACCTGCAAGAAAAGTAACAAATGATTGTTAGTTAATTAAACCATTACAAACTACTGTAACAATAAAGTAAGAATGACGACAAAGTAATTGAACTCAATGTATTATTTACCTGACGGAAGAGAACAACGAGCATCCTCAATGAAGTGCTTTCACCTATAGGCTATGCAAGCGAAGACCCAAAAGCCTGCAAGGTAAATACCTCACACAATGGCGAGCCACAAGAACATTAATCAGTAACTGAAGCAAACTATAAGCTACGAAGGCAGTGAAAGGAGAACTACACAGACAACAAGTCACGAATAGTAGTAATATCCACAAGTCACAGACCGAGAACCAAGCCTGTGGAAATAGCTTTTAAAACCATGCCCTATTGACAAATGCAGCAAGGAACCAAAGCACAAGACAACCAGAACCAGGAGGAACAATGGCTGCCATGGGAGACAAGCAAAGCAACCCTAGAGCTAGAGAAAACTGTAGGATGAAAATGATAATGGTTAGGTTTTGGCAGTATTTTATATCTCCCGTGCATGGATAGGAAACGACCATGTAGCAAACAAATCAAGCCATGCAAGAGGGTCGTGTTCTATAGTGCCTGCGTAAAACAAGAATCCAATTATTTTATCATTGGAACGTGGAGTAAACCATAATGTTAAACCAATAATTCGTTGTCCAAATCATTAATCATTTGCACATTGTCATATGTTCGTATAGGGACAATAATATCCATGGTTATGGTTACGTTGACCCTTCAATAATTTTTACTCATCAACCTTCGTTAAAACCCAATAGTCATTCATGCATAAGACTAATTCCACTTTGAACCTTATGTTATTCCTTTACAACATCGTAATTGTTGTTTAAAAAGTTACATACCCTTCCTCTAAGCATTGTTTTATTTATTTGATAGAAATCAAATAATTCATGTATTATATTTAGATAATTGTGTTAGGTATACACTATAGTTAAGAGATCAAATGTGTATATGGGAGAGTTCATACTAGATATTTAACAACTATAGTTTATACATAGTAAATCTTTGGTAGTAATACTATTACAAGTCATAATTTTATAAATGGCATAATGTAGTAGTGCAAAGGATTATAAACTCTAGATTAAAAGATGTTTATAATCACATAATAATTATAGACTGAATTTCTATTGAACAAATAGATTATGCATATCTATAAAACTTACATGAACTAATAACTCAAATAGTATCAGAACTTTGAAGTAGTACAAAACTGAAGGTAAGAATATTATTATGAAATTCTGTTACTTAGTTCAAGCGACAATTCTTTGATGGATTTTGGAGTATGACTCAACTTGGTTTTTATTCTCCTCTCACTATGTCTAGTGGATAGTAAAGTAATTACAGAAGTAAACATGATAACTAGAATAGGAATGACCCTATTGAATCCAAAAATTACTAAAACCATAGGGTTTGACATGGAAATAAAATATAGGTAACCATGATCATATGTAGGAAGGATTGATGGCTTGCAGCTTGTACAATCGAACTTATACTATCCATGTTTATAATACTGTAATTTTTGTTGCAGAAGCAAAATGCGGGATAATGATTATTCAGACAAGATAATGTACTATTACATAAACATTGATAAAAACAATCATTATAACATTACAAATTATATAGACTAAAGTAGAAATACTTTGTAGCTGAGACTCTAAAGCCTAAAGTCGTAAACATAGCTTACTGTCGATACTTACTTCTGAATGTGACTACTAGATAAACTGAAGAAAGCCAAATGGTTTTACCTTACAGGAGCTGTCTAGGGTTTAGCAGCTTAATTATTAAGCTTTTAAATTGTAAATAAAATACTGCTGACAATTTAAATATCTTTTATTATATACTCGTTTGATCATACCCGTAAACCTGTAAGAATGAGTATTCATCTGTGTTAGCATGATTGCTAAGTAAGCCCCGGATTCAAAATTAGTTTCCACCTACTTGACATGAAAAGACTAATTATAAAACTGAAGTAAAACAACACGCAAGAAGACTTTATTCTTGTTACAAAAATGAACTGTTAAGTTATTAAATTAGAGTTTAGTGAAACTAATTACTTGACTGTTATTTTTGTGCAAACTGTTAGCTGTTAGTAGACTGCAGGTATTAGCATTTATTGTTATCTCAAAATTTTAAATTTTTGTGAAAATTTGGGGTTTTGACAATGGTCAAGTAATCATGTGGCCAAGAGGAAAGACTATCGATGATGTGGTGGTGATTGGAGAACAAGAAGGAGGATTGTACAAATTAAAGGGCCATCCAGAACAAGCATTGGTCCATGACATAGTAGAGCCAAGTGAACTTTGGCATAGAAGGCTTGCACATGTGCATTACAGAGAACTACTAATTGCAAGCAAAGCTATTGAAGGACTTCCATAATTCCAAGAAAAACATGATAGGGTCTGCAAAGGATGTGTGAAAGGAAAAAATACAAATAAGACATTTCCTAGTAGCAAAAGCAAAGCCAAAGGAATCCTAGAAATCATCCACTCCGATGTATGCGGTCCTATGTCATCAAGCTCACTAAGCGGGTATGTATATTATGTTTCTTTTATTGATGATTTTTCTAGGAAGACATGGGTTTACTTCATGAAGAACAAAGATGAAGTATTCAGAAAATTCAAGGAATTCAAAGCCTTGATCAAGAACCACACTGAAAAGAAGATCAAGACTTTTCGATTAGATAATGGCAGAGAATTCACTTCGAATGAATTCAAAGAGCTATGCAAAGAATCATGGATTAAAAGGGAGTTGTCCACTCCTTATAATCCACAACAGAATGGGATTGTGGAATGGAAGAACATAACTATCATGGAAGTGGAAAGAGCTATGATTCATGATCAAGATCTTCCTATGCATCTTTGTGTTGAACCTGCCAGAACAATGGTGTATGTACAGAACCGTACTCCACATAGAGTACTAGAGAACAAGACTCCTGAAGAGGTCTTCTCTAGAAAGAAACCAGAAGTCAACCATCTCAAAATATTTGGATGTCCTGTGTACATACACATTCCAAAAGAGAAGAGAACAAAATTAGATCCTTCAGGAAAGAAGGGTATATTTGTTGGATACTCTAAAATCTCGAAGGCTTATAGAATATATTTCTCAGGATACAAGAAGATTGACATCAGCAGGGATGTGACATTGAATGAATAAACTCAAGAAGAAGATCGAGATTTTGAAGAACCACAAAGACCTGTAGATCCACCTCTAGAGAAGAATCCTCTTAAGAGGAAACCTGCTTGGGTACGTGAAATTATCCAAGGTGTAGAAAGATATGGGGCTCCAAAAGAGAATCACAGAGAAAGAAAGAGGATCAAATCATACTCTGGGTATGTAGATTTACTATGTGATTTCATTGATAAAGAACCTTCCAGTTATGAAGAAGCGGCAGAATGGAAATAATGGAAGGATGCTATGATCGAAGAGTATTAATCGATCATGAAGAATGATGTTTGGGATGTTGTTCCAAGACCGGACGGGAATTCAATTGTAACTTCCAAATGGATCTACAAGATCAAACATGCTGCAGACGGTAGCACTGAAAAATATAAGGCAAGATTTGTGGCTCGTGGTTTCTCTCAGAAAGAAGGAATAGATTATGAAGAAACCTTTGCTCCTGTAGCCGTATACACTTCCATCAGATCGGTATGAGGGAATCTAGCATGCAAAGATGATGCCACACACTCCAATGCACATTAATGGCACCATCCCGTTGGCCATTATCAAACCCAAACCCACTTCCCTATAGTTCTCATTCGTTGCATTATCAAATGCCTCTATTTTATGCAGAGTGATAAACCCCAATGTGCAATGGTTTAAACTATGATATATATTCACCACCCCAATCGGATACAAGGTCAACATTAACGTGTATATCGCTTACCTTAGGTTTTAAACCTTAGGACCTTATGCATCAAAATCTTTAGGCTTTAATCCTAAGACCATGTCATATGAAATATGCCATGGTATGTTGTATATATAAAGACCAAGTTTCATCTTAACCAACGATAGCAGAACCTGTAAAAGAATAAAACATAAGCTTAAATTAATTACTTATCGTAAAATAAACATGTAAATATAAATAGACTAGGGTATGAACAGTTGATAATAATTACCCCAACAACAATAAATGCCATTAAAAATACCTAGTTGTGTCATGCAATCATAGGTGTTGTATTGACCTTGTAAATACTACAAGTCTATAAAGAACATTAATAAGCAACTAGTAGGTGTCACTAGCAGCAAGTATGGACACTAGTGACCAAACGTTCAACTTTCCGTAACAAGTTTATCATCACTAGGTGCACCTACATGTAAATGTATTAAGAGTGGCTTAGTTCAATAGATCTAAGTAAGCCCTCTAGAAAAGTCAATACTTTTACCTCTCATACAGTTACGTGGGAGAACTAGCCCCACCACTCCACCCACTTTGGTTCTAAGAACAAAGTTAAGTTAGAACCGTGTAAATGAAAATTAAAAACATGCTGAAACTAATGAAGTACATAATCAAGTAACTACACATACACAACAATGTATAAACATAAGAATATCTTAGTAATCATCATTATGACATCATAAGTAAAAATAGTAATAAACATAACTGAAAGTAATGAACAGGACGTAAGAACAACTTACGACAATACAACCGTACAAATAGAGTACGATACATTTCGCAAGTTAAATAATGTCCAACATAGGTAGTTTTGACTAGCCTAATATTTTTTTTTTCAATTTTTGGGGACATTACACTTCTATAGTGCTTAGTAGTGAAGCATTCTCTTTAATCCCAACAATGCAATTGAATTAAGTTACTTGAATGTATGTGGTGTCGATGGGAATGACATTTTATAAATCAGAACTTTTGAAGGGTTGTTCGGATTTATTGAGCATTTTCTCATGACTAGGAGAACATCAGAGTTGGACACAATTTCTAAATAACCATGGAAGTGTTTTTGGTGAGACATTATTTTCATAAGTATAGATTTTTAAGGACTCCATCGTTTCAAAATAGATTGATTTGAGTAAGTATTGTAGAACCTATAATAGAACTATGCGTGTTTCTCAGAAGACGAGGACCTACATGTTTACATGCTAATCTGCCACTTAAGGCCATGGAAACGGAATTTATGTATGACAATTTGTACAAAAATATTTCCCAAACAACTCTCTAAATCTATATGTAATCAATAGATGCACCATTATTTCTTAGAGTAGAATGAATAACAATAAATTGGTGGGTTGGTCTCTAATGAAAAATAAGTGTCCTCATAAGGTTGAGATATGAATGAAAATAATTAATAATTAATCCTTGTTATTTCAATGAAATGGTGTTTTCATTTTCCACATATTAATCCTACCATACCCAACAAAAATATTTTATTTGGCTAAGTATTGCAATGTTTTGGCTTTGATTTTATCCCTTGTAATTTACTTCGGGGTTTTTCCCACCATATGTCCGATGTACCTCTTGTCCTGTCACTCATACACGACTATTCTATGTCTGCAAAAAAAATCACATATGTAATCCCATCCTGAAATTTGGAGCGAGGGTTTCACTCCACATTTGTCCTTGTTGGATTGGATGCTCAATTTTGGCGTCATCCTTGAATCTTGGAATGGGACTATCTTACATGTTTGAGTTATATTACATGATTGAGATCATATTACACACTAAGATGAAGTGGTATCATTGAATCATGTCTAACCATCTGAATTCAACATCTATGTTCCCTATTTTACTAGCCTCAAGATGCTTGATACGTATGATTAAGAAGAAAGTGCAAGAAAAAAGTAAGACCCAACATGACATCAAGCTCTTGTTTTGGCTGAGAAGGAGATGAGAGTGGATTAGGTGCGGAAGGAGATATCATTTCATGGTCATGGGTCACATGTATTGGGATTTCATGGATAACTTGGGGTGGTGTGGATAACCTGGGGTGGGGAACTAGCATACTAGAGCTTCATGTGGTAACCAACATGACCACACTCATGATCAAACAACTCTCATGGAAAAAATTTGAGCAATTCATTCTATATCTAAATTTGTTTTGGTCGACCTAGGTTCAGATCCCCCGTTCGTCAACAAAGCCCAAGATATCAGCCCAACATAGTATAACTCCATCGGCAACACCTTCCATGCAGATGAGGTCTCTCCAAAGATATATATGGGCACTTCCGAAACAAGGTTTCTATAGTTATGCAAGGGGGATTTATTATCTCAGCATTCATCAGGCCACTCCATAGAAACCATGGAGCATAATCATACATATATTAGAAAATGTAGCATGTCAATTCATCGACACATATAAAAAACATGTAAAACATATAGATTCTAGCACACATTAATAGACATTACATATTATCAGATTGCTATACCCTTGACACATTTAAAATGATGCATTCAATATAGACATTCATTCATCATAAACACAGAGACACATGTTTAACGTGGAAACCCATCCGAGAAAAACCACAACGACGCTATTCATCTTGCATGATTAATATTTTACACTTTTGGTCTATATAAATAGGATGTAGACTCTTCTTTACATCTTCTTTACAATCAATGAATTCGTTACTCCTCTCATGCTCTCTAGTTTTTGTGTCTCTGGCTCATTTTGTCTTTTCTCTCTATCTCCCCATGTTATTCTATTATTTCATCCACACAAAGCTTGGATCAAATTTATAAGCTTTTACACTTTTTATTTTAACCTATTGACTAACGACAGAGTTTTGGGTAAAAGGTAGTTATACTAATAGTAAATTTTGGGAATAAAGGATGATTGTAAACTGGGCCGATAGTGCCTATTTTTAGATGTAACGTGATGTTTTGGGTAGAACAACCTATCGACTAACAGTTGAGATTAGTCGACTGTTAAATCAAGATGTTTAAAAGGTTATAAATTCGATCCAATCTATGTGGAGACGATGTAAGAGAGAGAGAGAGAGAGAGAGAGAGAGAGAGAGAGAGAGAGAGAGAGAGAGAAACCATAGAGCATGATATGAGTAAAGAATACATTGATTGTAAATAATATCAAATGATGAGTATATAGATTTTTTGCACAGACCAAAGGAGTTCAAATATCACTCATGCCAGACGAACAACACCTTTGTGGTTTTTCCCAGATGGGTTTCCATGTTAAACATGCGTCTCTCTTTCTATGATGAATGAATGTCTATCATGAATGCATATGTTTAAATGTGTTGACTGTATAGTGATTTGATAATGTGGAATGTTGATTATGTGATCTAGAATCTATATTTTTTACATGTTGTTTATGTGTGTCAACAGATTGATATATTTATTATTTTGGTCCTTGTTTTTTGTTGAATGGTATGATGAATATTGAAATAAGAAAGTCCCCTTCCATAATTGAAGAAACTTGGTTTTCGGAGTCCCCATAGATATCTTGAGAGAAACCTCATCTACATCATAGGTGTTGTTGATGGAGTTATACTCTCTCATGATGATATCTTTTTCTTTTTTGACGAATGAAGGATCTAAACCTACGTCAACCGAAAAGTCGCCAACAAATGTTTCCATTTTCATGATCTGAATCATCCTAGAAGGAATATGTTTTGGCACCCGACAAAACAAGAAATTAAAGACTAGGTGGATTACATTGCACAAGATTTTTCACAAGAAGAAAGTAAGGATCATGACTGAGCCCGACATAATGGTTGGAGAGATACCTTTACATGGATATTCATGAGATTTCATTTAGTGAATTTCCCATTATATTGCATGACTAGTTGTCAAAGCTAGCAACTCAGAAAAAACAATTTCAAGGAGGAGAACCTAAAGAGTGGAGTCCTTAGTTTATCCGATGGTTGAAAAGAGTTAGTAATCGTTTATCTAGAGTTTTCGAATTGTGGGTTGAGAATATTATGGAGGGATATATTACCGAGGTTGTAGTTAATACTATCAGGTTATATTGTGAAACAGAAAGAGATCTCTTCGAAGAACCTCGAGACCATGGGGGGTTCACTAGCAAGGAAATATTATATCATGTCCATTCATATTGGTGGTTTGAATACTCCTAAAAGCCTCAAAAATATATTGCCTTGTATTAAGGGCTGAAGAAATTATTTTAATTTCACATAGTGATATAAATATTGGGGGTTATTTTATTTGTGCGATTCAAGTAATAACATTCAAATT
>LPNX011187689.1:55978-130095 GCA_001517045.1 Pseudotsuga menziesii
CACATAAATTTTTGTATAATTAAATATTTAATTTAAAATAATATTATAATTATGTTGATAAATTTTTTTATTAATTTTATTATATATATATATATATTCAAATGTTGTTCACAAACCCCCCAGCAGGGCTGCTACATCTGCATGAAGAAATCACAGGGGGCCTACCCGAAGGGGCACCACCCCATTTGCTACGATTACGGAGCTAACCTAATGACGACATCAAGTGGGTCCCTTATATAACAATGGATAGCCTCCCAGAGAATTGACCCTGAGATATTCTACTCACAACTTACAACACTCAACCACTTGAGCTAGCCCACCGGGATCTATATCTATCTATCTATCTATCTATCTATCTATCTATCTATCTATCTATCTATCTATATATATATATGAAAACATTTTATACTACAATATTGAATTTCAAATAATTTCTCTATAATATTATCATTATGCTTATGATTTTTTTGTTGAAATATAACTCCATAAATCCATCTTAAAAAATACCAAATAATTTGATTATATCATTGGATCAAATGCATAAAACAATTGAGTATTTTTGTCTTACTTTCATATAAAAACAACTTCCCAATTATATAAAATTACAAATATTCCAAAATAGAATACTTCTCGACGCAAGAAAAATCAATAACCTCTTGGATAACCAATGCTAAATTTATATAGGACTATCATTTAATTTATTTTAATATTTTAAATATGAAATGAAGAGAAATGCTCTAATTTTCGACTAATTTTGATCTTGTATAGATATAGAAATGAGATTCATTTATTGTGGAAGAATCTATGTTCACTAAACTTGGAATACTTTAAGCATAAGAATATATTTGCACATAATTTATCCAAACAATAAGAGTGTTATTTTACCATATTTTATTATGCACGTATTAAAAATCGCATACAAATAGCTTTAAAAAAATAATAGAAAATGTTTATTAAGATTATTAAAAATATTTTATGGAGTTTAATTTATTAATCTTATAGAAAACATGAGCTCTCTATGGCTATACTTGTAGTTACATGATATAAAATTGGTAGATTAATAGGTTTTGGTGTGAAACATGTGCAATTATCATATTTTCTAAGAATTGCACTGACTATTGGACTATCAATATTTTACATTCTTTGTTACATTCATCTCTTGACTAGGTTTCCTTTTACGTGTTCTTCCTTCCCCATTACTATTTCGTTGGGTCTTCCATTATCCAAAGCTACAAATGAATCAGTCACCCTTGCAATCCCGTTGGGATCATTACTAGCATTATACTATATTTTATTTATCATCTTGTTTGTTTATACTAAGATGTGTTCTGGATCTTGTTGTTACAACTTTACAATATGATATAAAAGGGGTGTTAAAAATGGGTTGATAAAATGGATACCTACAATATTTGGTGAAACTAGGGGTTTTCTTAATTAGAAAGGTATATTGTGAGGGGGCTTCAACAATATAATTTTTAGAAGTATTTTCCAAAATTTCGTCAAATTAGGGATATTCTTTAATATCCTACAAATGGACGTGCTATATAACAAGTTCATTGATTGAACCCCTCGTGCTCAAGGCCACTATTTTAAATCTTTGAAACTATGGATAAAGATGTTGGTATGCTAAAAAGGGATTCTGAGAATGGAGTCCGACAAATAAATCTTCATGTGCAGAGACCTACGGTAATGTCGTAAGAAATAGTGTGAGCAGAATGGACCAGAATAAGCTAATATGTTTCCTATTGATAGCAAGACTCATTAAGAAGGTGGATGCCTAAGGAGTGGAAAATATTTTGGTCGGGAAAGAGAAGAAGGATTGTGACAATAAGAGGAAGTTGTAGCATGATCGAAAGAAGGGACTATGAATTGGAACCATGTCTCGATGCAGAATCTTGCGATGAAGAATAGGAATATTGACTTATCTCTGAAGAAGAAGGGGTACCAGATCAGGATCAATATTATGGTATACCTGTGACCTCACATACATCTCTAGGACCTAAGGTAAGATCTAGAAACATATCACCTAGTTTTTTTTTATCATAATAACTGTAGTGGAAATAACACTCAAGGAATTTGTATCAGAGGAACCTTTAATCCAACAATACCAAGAGTAAATATAATGTATGGAAATTATATGAAGTTACCGATATTTAATGGGAATGGGTTAGAAGACCCTGAATGGAATTGGTTCCTATGCAAATTTATATGGACAATAAGACAATTCTAATATGAGCCTATAACAAGATCCCAAATGATCACAAACCTTAGAGGTCGTGCACTTGAATGGTATATGAAATTCTCTATGCTTCCATTAGGGATCCCTAAAAAATCATTAGATCAGATCTAGACATAATTTATAGAATAATTCAAGTATCCTAAGTCTATGTCACAATGCATTAGAGAGTTAAAATAGATCAATCATTTTCCGACTAAGTCTATTTGGGACTTCAACCAAATATTTAAGACTCTAATGGCCAAAGTAAGTTTTCATATGTCGGGTGTCCAACATAAAGAATGGTTTATTGTAGTAATTTTACCACACAAATGTATTCCTTTGATGCAACATAGGATTTTATCCTAGCGCAAAGCTCTTGAGCGCTCCATGAAATTAGAAGCTTCATGTAACGTCCCTGACCCTTTTACCAGCGAAGAGGACGCTACCATACATCAAGTCATATGGGAATCTAGCCCCATGAACATGAACATCCATACATATAATGCTGAAGCATGATACTTAAAACATAAAACATATTACGAAGCATAATCATTCATATACACAATTGAAGCAAAACATATCAATCAACACTCATGCATATATAGATCAGCATTTGACATGTATATAATCATTCATCAATGGTAAATATGATTGCATACACAAGTTAGGAAAAAATACTTATCTTATAAAGAACTTGTTTCACAACCAGCTACGTCGCTGCAACGTTCCACCCAACCATAGGCTAGTGTGCTCCTTAATCTCTCAGCAACACTACCACCCTCGAGCCGGGCATGATTCCCCAATGAATAAGGAACTAACACGCTTACACATAGCCAAGGATAACAACACCCCAAGGGTACACAGTTCAGCCAAGCCAACACAGTTGGGTTTATCAAGCGAACAACAGATCAGCCAAGCCAACCAAGTTCGGTTTATTAGGCCGTCCAGGAGCTGGGAAAGGCTAAATACTAAGCTGGTGAGATCATTGAAGAGCTACAGACACCAAAACCAGAACCAGCTTGGCTTCTAGAACACCCACACACACCCAACACAAAGAAATCAGTCCCTTCTCTACAACGTAATCCCTCAGACCTTGATCTCCCTTCCAATGCTATTCAGGGGTTGTGGAGAAGAAATCCAGCTCAGTAGCTCTATCTGTGTGGTCCTTAACCCACCAGGTTTATCAAGCACCTCAGGACCTCGTTCACCATTCCAATGCAGTCGGACGACAAAACCACTGCATGCAAGTAGCCAAACAACTATTCAAGCTTTAACTGGGGAAAAACATAGTCCAACAATCATGGCAAATAACAGTCCATGAGAAACCCTAAACCCCCAGCACACAATCCTCAATGCAATCGCTGTAGAAAAAAATTACACAGACATACAATGGGAAAAAGGAACAGAATCCCAATCTATGCATGAGGGAGAAAGATGTAGTCAACCAAAATTGGGAATGCAATCACAGTCACGATTCAACAAACAGAGTAGAAAAATGTTACATAGGTCTGATAATGGTGGAGTAAAACACAGAATCTATGCGTGGACAGGAAGAAAGAGCATGCTCGCAGGCCAACAATCGGTGAGGAAGAGGAGAACCAAACCCCCAAACAATGAATTGTGGATTCTTTTAACTCTACCCAGCATGAGGGAAAATGAATAGACTCTCGATCCCCATAGTGGACAGACCATCTGCACATCATGGAGAGTGAGAGTAGGCGTGGGCCTAGTAGTGGTATTTCTGTCAACAAATAGATGCTCCCAACTAATCAACAAAACAATTATGGTTGTCGTTGGATGAATCAAGAGAAAATGAGCAAAACAAGCAAGGTGGTGACACATGGATTTTCCCCCATGGCTCAAGGTTTAACATTCCTCCACCTCATCCTTAGGAATCATGCCCCTTCTCAATTTGGTTGTAGTGAACATAGTTGGTTGGGTTATTTAATTAAAGATGCATATTTACATGATGCCACAACTTAATATGTATGCCGCATGTCTCGATATACCATTGGTGACCATTCCAAATCCAAAACATAACATAACCAAATCGATGGTGGGGATTTTTCCTTTAGATCCTCACCATGATTATTTGCAATATATGTATCATGTATATTTAATGCAAATAGGGTCAAAACCAGGGTGTTACATTCCCCTCCCCCTTCAATAGCACTGTCCTCAGTGCTTTACAAAATTTGAACAAAATGCTTCATTGGTACCACCTCAGTGTTCCACAGAATTTAGCAAAAATGGATGTGGCAATCACATGGCATCCTCCAGCTCCCACGTAGTGTCTTTAGGTCCCTAGTGCTCCCATTGCACCTTTACCTACCCTATGTCTCGGTTCCGAAGCATTGTGACCTTCCTGTTGAGGATGTGCCTTCGCTCGATTTGGAACTCTCCCTTTGGTTCCACCTGAATCACATCCCAATTTATCAGATGGTTAGGATCATGTATAAATTTCTTAAGAAAAGAAACATGAAAAACATTATGAGCTCTAGTACTAGTAGGAAATGCAAGTCTATATGCAACATGCCCTATTCTTTCAAGCACTTCAAATGGCCCACAATATCTAGGTGATAGCTTGGCAAAACTTCCAAGCTTCAAGGAACTCTTCTTTTCCTTCACTCTGAGGTAAATATGATTCCCAACACTGAAATCTCTATTCATCCTATGCTTATCTACATAGATTTTCTGTCTGTCCTGTGCTGCTTTCATATTCTGCCTGATCTTTACAACCTTTTGCTCCATTTCCTTGAGCAATTCTGGTCCAAGCACAACTCTTTTCACTGGGTTATCCCAAGTCACTGGTGTCCTACACCTTCTTCCATACAAAGCTTCATACGGACTCATCCCCAAGTATGCCTGCTGTCCATTGTTGTAAGAAAACTCTACCAAGTGTAAGTAATCTTCTCGCTTGGTTGGTTTGTCCATCACATACATGTGAAGCATATCTTCAAGCACCTGATTAACTCTTTCTGTCTTCCCATCTGTTTGAGGATGGTATGCAATGCTGAAGTTTAACTTTGTACCCAAATCTGCAAACAATCCCTTCTATAAATTGGAAGTGAACTTGACATCTCCGTGAGAAACTATTTCCTTCAGAAATCCATGTAATTTGAAAATATCCTTCATGAAGATCTTTGCAATGTCATCAGTCTTGTGCGTAGACTTCACCGGTGTAAAATATGTTGCCTTTGTCAACTTGTCTACCACAACCATGATCGAATCATGTTGTCTCCAAGTCATCGACAGTCCTGTAATAAAATCCATGGAAATAACTTCCCATTTCCATTCCGAAACTGGAAAAGGCTGCAACAAACCCGCTAGATGTTGATGCTCAACCTTTACCTATTGACATTTCATACACCTTGAAATATATTCAGCCATGTCCTTCTTCATTCCTGGCCAAAATTACTACTTTGTAGCTGTAGTAATTGTTTTCTGATATCCTGGGTGACCAAAATACGAAGCTTGATGGATTTCATCCATAACAACTCTCCTCAAATCTTCTACCTTCGGAATATAAATTCTTCCTTTATAAGTGAGAAGTCCATCTTCTTCCAATTTATATCCCTCATACCTCTTCTCAAGACTTTGTTGCTGCAATTTGTCTTTTACCTGCTCATACAATTCATCTATGGCAACATGATTAACAATATACTGCCTCAAATATAATTGGAAAATACTAAGAGACACCACATGCATTTGCTGTACCTTCCTACTAAGCACATCAGCCACCTTATTCTCTTTTCCCTTTATGTGCTTGATTTCGAAATCAAACTCATATAAAAATTCCAGCCATCTTGCTTGCCTAGCATTCAAAGTAGGCTGATCAAACAAATACTTCATCCCACAATGGTCTGTTCTGAGCTCAAATATTCTACTCATCAAGTAATGTCTCCACATCTTGAGAGCGTGTACTATGGCTGCAAGCTCTAGATCATGAGTGGCATAGTTCTTCTCATGCTCCTTCAACTTTCTTGATTCATAACATATCACGTGGTTGTTCTACATAAGGAATCCTCCAATCCCTTTTACGCATGCATCGGTACGTACCACAAAATATTTCTCTAGATCTACAACTTTCAATACAGTTGCACTAGTGAGAATATTCTTCAATTGCTGGAAGCTCTCTTCACATCTCGAAGTCCATTTGAACTTTATCCCCTTCTTTTGCAAAGAAGTGATGGCATGTGCAACTTTGGAAAATCCTTCAATCAATCTCTTGTAGTATCCTATAAGTCCCATAAAAGATCTTACATTCATCACATTTCTTGGAGTAGGCCAATTCATAATGGCTTCGATATTCTCAGGGTCTACTGATATACCCTCTTCTGAGATAATGTGATCCAAATACTGAGTTCTATCTCTGTAGAAGTCACACTTGCCCAATTTTGCATACAGTTGATGTTCCTTCAGCACTTGTAATGTCAATCTCAAATTCTCTTCATGCTCTTTCTCATTCTTAGAATAAACAAGAATGTGATCAAGGACAAAAATAATAAGGCTTGTCCAAATACATGCTGGAGACACTGTTCATAAGGCACATAAATGTAGCTGGTGCATTTGTGAGACCAAATGGTGCCACTACAACTCATAATGTCCATAACTTGTCTTGAAGGCTATCTTATGAATGTCTTCATCCTTGATTCTCACATGATGGTAACCAGACCTCAAGTCAATCTTGGAAAATACCTTTGCTCCTCTCATTTGATCAAAGTGGTCATCAATCCTAGACAAAGGATATTTATTCTTGACAGTAACCATGTTCAATTGTCTGTAATCAATACATAACCTGAGTGTACCATATTTATTCTTCACAAATAGAACCGATTCTCCCCAAGGAGACACACTTAGTCGGATATACTTCTTTTCCAACAACTCTTGCAGCTGCATCTTCAACTCTAGCATCTCTAGTGTACTCATCTTGTAGGGTGTCTTGGACACTAGTGCTACTCCTGGCACAAGTTCAATAGTGAAATCAATGTCCCTTTTTGGAGGAAGCCCTAGAATCTCATCAAGAAATACATCCTTGAATTCCTATAACACATGATAGTCCTCCAACTTAGGATTTTCATCTCCTGTTGGTTCCATAATATGAGCTGCATACAACTAGCATCCTTTCCTACATAAATTCTTCAACTGCATGTTAAAACATGCCTTACTGAAATTACCTTCAGAATACCTTTCACAACTACTGGGTTTCCTTCTTCATCCATGCATTCAAAAGTCTTGTTATAGCAATCAAGCTTCACTCTGTGAGCTTCTAACCAATCCATTCCAATGAGAACATCATAGGAACCAAGCGGTAGAAAATTCATATCCACACAAGTGATTAATCCATTCATAACCAATGGAAATTTCTCTACCAATTCACTGACTTTTCTTCTAGTTCCAGTGGCTAGCTGAACTAACCAAGATTTCATATGCTTCACCTTCTTAAAAGCACAAATATCCACTACCCTAGGAGTGATGTAACTATGAGTAGAACTAGGGTCAATCAAAATAGAAACAGATTGTTCAACAATCTTACCTGCAACTTTAACCACAGTTGACTGGTGATGTTACCGGCGGTTCTACAGTGCTGCATAAATTCTAGGGACTACCCTTGCTACTTGACCCACTGTTTCTACGCCCTGAATGTTATAAGCTTCCCTTGCACTTTCATTCTCAAGTGGAAAATATCTATGCAAGTGGGGTCCTTCACATTTCCAACATTTGAGTGGACCTTTATTAAGTGGTGGATCTTTAGGCTTTCCACCTGTCACTCCAACTAGATTACTCGCAGCTTGGGATGGCTGCTTCTGTTGATTCCTAAATCTAGAAGGTTTGAAACCCTTCCTTCTCTAGTCAAACTTCTCATTCTTCTTATCCTTCCATGCCTTATGGTAATCACGTTTACCATTGCTTTGCTCATAGCAATACTCAGCCTTCCTTATGGATTCTTGAAGATTTCTTGGTTCATAAAACTCAATTCTATCTTTGTAGGCTTGAGGAAATCCACTCAAAAACCGCTGGATCTTCACTTTTTCATCTCTGATGTACCAGACATACCTCAACAATTCCAAAAACGTATTTGCATATTCATCCATGGTCTGCTGTCCCAATCTTAGCTCATGGAACTCCTTGATCTTGTCATCATAATACTTGTCAGAGAAGTATTTCTACCTTAAATACTTCTTGAACTGTTTCCACTTGAGTCTCCTTTCATTGATATTCTTTACTTGCTTGAAGTGTTCCCACCAAATGGATGCTCTTCCATTCAGATTGAATATGGCAACTCATGCCTTCATGTTTCCTGAATAGTCCTGCACTTGAAAGTACTTCTTTATCCCAAGAAGCCAAGCTTCAGCTTCCTTTCTAGTCTTTATCTCACCATCAAATGTAGGAGGTTTAGCTTTCTTAAATTCATCCCAAGAGTGATACCTATGGTGTCTTCTTCTTCTCCTTTTATGAGAAGATGAGCTTGTATCCCTGCTAGATTCTTCAGAATCAGATAATCCACTAGAAGTCCTTCTCCTTCCCCTAGTGCTACTCTTACTTCCTTCTGGTCTTGATGTACCTCATGTATAATCTATCTTTTTCAGCAAGTCTGTCAAACTGTACAACATGGCAGCATTCAATTAATGCTTCCCTTCCTGGGATTTAATCAAGCTTCTCATGGTGGTTGCAACCTTGGACGGTGTCTCCTGGAATCTCCTTCCATTAGAATCTATGTCATCATTTCCATTACAGAAATTTTCTCCCATGGAATCTCCTGCACGCTCGTAAGAATCCCAAGCATCATACCCATCATGGGTTCTCATGACTGAACCACCTCTTGCTTTACCACACTGTTCTTTTTGGAGTACTGCTCTTGGAAGTTGTTTATAATTCTGCAATATGTTAGTAACAAACTGTTAGATGCATATCATTAATATAAATCAAAACTACTTACCTTATTCTTTTGGAAATTCATAAAACACAATTTTGCTTAAAAAACAAAGTTTTTCTCTCTTTCTTGTCAGCCCTGTGACCGTTGATAATCTCCTGAAATCTGCTAAAAACCTACTAAAAGACAGTCGAAAAATCCTTGACAAATTATTGAGAAATTCCTTCGAAAAACCCAAATTTCCTTAGGCCCAATCGGACATCTTCCCATCCATCTTTTCAATTCTTCGGTGGTCAAAACACCTATTTCATCAATGGTTTGTTGATTTATTTCTCTCTGGCATTTCAATGGAAAACCAACTAAACTTTCGGTCGGCATCAGCGAGAAAACTGACTATTCATCGGGTCTTCTCCTTACTAATCTTCTAGCGTTTCGACGACTGAAACTTCTAATTTCTTCCACTATATCAGCGAGTTGCTCGTCTATTTCCTTCCATCGTATCAGGCTTGTAGTGGTCTACTGTTCCGAGTTTCCTCAGTGATTCATTGGTATATTTTCATCTCCAATATTAGGTCTCTAATATTCTATCATTCTGAACTTCATCAGCGATAGCATAGACTAAACCACTGCATCGGCGACCGGGTGTCCTACACATCGGATGGTTAGTACCTTTGGCTTTCGCAACAACGGCCCACAATCGAACTATGTTTTATGCACCTCACGACTTTGTCAATGATCGAAGCAACATTCTACTATGGCATCAGACACTTAGTTCTCTAGGCGTCTGCAATGACAATTTCCACAAGCCCTAACTCTTCCGCAGTATCGGCACTCCCGAGCACTACACGCCACCGTAGTATGTTATCGAAACTTGGAACCACTATACACTAAACACCTCAGCATCGGCGAGTGGAGAGACTAATGCATCAGTGGAATAGTTATCAACGCTTAGACAATGGCAGCCCACGATCCTCCTATGTCTTCTGTGGCCACAAGCCCATCGGCGGTCGAAAGCACTAGTTGCTATAGCGTCGAATGGATAGTTGAATAAGCAGCCGCAATGGCGGGTCACCTTCATCGAACTTTTTTCGATCAACAATCTGATCCACTAACATTTCCCCATGGCCGATGAATTTTTATTCTTGCCTTGTCTTCTGCTACATTGGTCATTGGAGAAACTATCCTCTGTAGCATCGGCGGTCGAGGACTCTATCCACTGAAAGCATAGTTGTTTATCCATCCGCAATAGCGAATGCTCGATAACCTATTTTTTTGTTGATCGATGTTCCCAAACACTAACTTCCTCCACGGTGTCGGTGAATACATCCGCTAATTTTTCTCGGCATGTCAGTGGTCTCATCAACTAACTTCCGCTGATCGCCGATGGTTTCAACACTTAAACAAAATGTCAAAAATTTCTTCTTTTGTTGGTGGTCAAAACCACTAAGCGCTATGCGTCGGCGTGTTAGTCCACGCGGCAGCCGCAACGGTGAACTGACTAATAGCTAAATTCTTCCATGATGTCAATGATCCCAACAACTATTTTCCACTGATGGCATCGGCGGTCCGAACAACTAATTTCTCCCAGGGTCCGCTGTCGCATCGGCGGTTCCGTCATCTAAATTTTGTCGACAATTTTATGACTTAGAAAAATTTTCAAAACTTTTCTCTTTAGTATTCCTTTTTCCGCCGTTTCATCGGCTTAACTATCTTCTTCTCATCAGCGATCAAGCAATTGTTCCTTTCCAATCGGTGAACTAAAGCATAACTTGACCAGCATCGGCATTCAAAACTTTTCCCATCGAAAGACTAGTGTTCTATGCTTCCACAACGGTGGGCGCGCGAACCACTATCTTCTTTCGATGGCTGATGTTTTCGGGCCTTATCGAAAATTTTTGAACCTTCTTTCTTGTGTCGACGGTTAGAGACTCTATCCGTCGGATGGATAGTCCTCTAGCTATCCACAATGGCGGGTTTACAATCCCTTGATCCCTTCCGATCGGCGACTGACATCACCATCGCAGCATCGATAAGTGGAACCTATATCCCTCGGAGGATTAGTGCACTAGGCTTCCGCAATGGCGGCGCTTTGAACCACTAATTCCTTCCGTTGTTCATTGGTAATGAATACCTCTAACATGCTCTGATGGCTAACGAAGTCAACACTTAGAAATTTTTTCGAGATTCCGCGCCATTGGTGGTCAAAGGCTCTACCCGTCAGAAGCATATTTTTCTAGCCATCTGCAACGGTGGCACTCAGTTAGCTAAGCATCGATGATCCATCTGTCTAGGTGTTTTGATGTGTTGATGGTCAAAACACTTAGAAAATTTTCTAAATTTTCCTCCTCTGTCTCCCACCACATTAGTCGTTGGGTGGACTTCCCACTAAGTGCTCTGCTGCATCGGAAGAACTTGTCACTAAGTTTTCTGATGAGCCGATAGTCTGGAACTTAGAAAATTTTGTGAATTTTCTTGTCTTCACCCATTTTTCATGGCTTCTTTTGGGAAGTAGGAATCCTTCCTCTGTTAGTTGTTTCTCATGGCCCTCGGAGGCCCAAATGTTGCAACATAAGCTCTGTCACTGCATCTTCATGACCCATTCAGGCCCATGCTGCAACCAGAGCTCTGATACCACATTGTAACATCCCCAACCCTCTGACCGGTGAAGAGGATGCTACCATACATCAAATCATCCAATAATCTAGCCCCATGAACATGAACATACATACATATAATGCTGAAGCATGATACTTAAAACATAGAACATATTACGAAGCATAATCATTCATATACACAACGGAAGCAAAACATATCAATCAACACTCATGCATATATAGATCAACATTTAACATGTATATCATCATTCATCAATGGTAAATATTATTGCAGACGCAAGTTAGGAAATAATACTTATCTTATAAAGAACTTGTTCTGCAACCAGCTACGTCGCCGCAACGTTCCACCTAACCATAGGCCATCGTGCTCCTTAATCTCTCAGAAGCATTGCCACCCCCAAGCCACACATGATTCCCCAAGGAATAAGGAACTAACAGGATTACACATAGCCAAGGATAACAACACCCCAAGGGTACATAGTTCAGCTAAGCAAACACAGTTGGGTTTATCGAGAGAACAACAGATCAGCCAAGCAAACCAAGTTGGGTTTATCAATCCATCCATGAGCTGGGAAAGGCTATATGCTAAGCTGGTGAGATCATTGAAGAGCTACGGACACCAACACCAAAACCATCTTGGCTTCTAGAACACCCACACACACCCAACACAAGGAAATCAATCCCTTCTTTGCAAAACAGTCCCTCAGACCCTGATCTCCCTTCCAGTGCTATTCAGGGGTTGTGGAGAAGAAATCCAACTCAGTAGCTCTGTCTATGTGGTCCTTAACCCACCAGGTTTATAAAGCACCTCAGGCCCTCATTCACCACTCCAGTGCAGTCCGAGGACAAAACCATTGCATGCAAGCAGCCAAACAGCTATTCAAGCTTTAACCGGGGAAAAACAAAGTCCAAAAATTGTGGCAAATAATAGTCCATGAGCAACCCTGAACCTCCAGCACACAATCCTCAATGCAATCACTGGAGAAAAAAATTACACAGACAAAAAATGGGAAAAAGGAGCAGAATCCCAATCTATGCGTGAGGGATAAATACGCAGTCAACCAAAACTAGGAATGCAATCATGGTCACGATTCAACAAACATAGCAGCAGAACGTTACATAGTTCTGATAATGGTGGAGTAAAATGCAGACTCTGTGCATGGACAATAAGAAAGAGCATGGTTGTAGGCCAATAGTTGGTGAGGAAGAGGAGAACCGAACCCCCAAACAATTAATTGTGGATTCTTTTAACTCTACCTAGCATGAGGGAAAATGAACATACTCTCAATCGCCATAGTGGATAGACCATACGCACGTTGTGGAGAGTGAGAGCAGGTGTGGGCGTAGTAGTGGTCTTTCTGCCAGCAAATAGATGCCCCCAACTAATCAACAGAACAATTACGCTGGTGGTTGGATGAAACAAGGGAAAATGAGCAAAACAAATAGGGTGGTGACACATTGCTTTTCGCCCATGGCTCAAGGTTTAACATTCCTCCATCTCATCCTTAGGAATCATGCCACTTCTCAATTTGGTTGCAGTGAACATAGCTGGTTGGGTTATTTAATTAAAGATGCATATTTATATGATGCCATAACTTAATATTTATGCTCCATGTCCCGATATACCATCGGTGACCATTCAAAATTAGAAACAGAACATAACCAAATCGATGGTGGGGATTTTGCCTTTAGCTCCTCACCATGATTATTTACAATATATGTATCATGTATATTTAATGAAAACGAGGTCAAAATCATGGTGTTACACTTCACCAGTCAGAGAGACTGGTATGGGAATGATGCAAATACAAACGCATCTTGCTAACCTCATGTTGCTTATATAATACATCAATAAAGAAAAAGGTGTACAAGATGAACTCTTGTGTACAAGATGCAGAACTGAATACCATCATAAATATTCATGTCCATCATTTATGAATTATATTGCATTAGGAGCACTAAATACGATCAATACAAAAGGAATGCCTCAGTGTAGAATTTGTCAGAATAGAGGACACTAGTCAGAGGAATGTTTGTATTTACAGAAAATAGTATGTACACCAACCAAACTATATTTTAATTCACTCGATGAGTGGGCCACAAATATAAATATTGCAAAGAATATCAGTTTCCGTGGGAGAAAACAATTGACACCTATATGATAAAAAACTATGAACAGATGCAAGTGAAGTGAGCTTAGGAACAATACCCTCAACCTAGTAGGGGTGGTAGTATAGAGGCCGAGAATGAGGAGGAGGATTTGGTCACAGAAGTGGCCAAGTCATTTCCTATAATTTTTGACAACCTCGACATTTTTCCACATATTTGACTAATCCTAATTCGATGTTTCCTATTGTAAATCTTTTGACGACAATGTCAAATAATTCCCTCAGTTGATTGCTAAATGGAAGGAAAAAAAGCATGGGAAACTAGAACCCGCCTCAAAATGCTAATTCAAACATTTAGAATACTTTTGTTTAACCAAGGGATCCTAGTATTGTCATCTTAACAAGAGGAGGTGTTGCGACTAGAGAAGATCAAGAAGCACCATATGGACAACAAATAGTTCGACCAACACCAAAAAAGAAAGTTCCATTTGATGTTAAAAAAGAGAAGGGAGTATTATTGGATGCACGTCATGAATTTATTGACAAGAATCAAGCATTGTATTCCACTGCTATCCCAATGTCGAGTGAAGGACCAATCTTGGAAATGCCTAAAATATTAGAATAACTATTTCAAAGAAAACTGACAAAGAAGTTTAGTAAATTGAAAGATTTATTTAAAAGTTGTTTAGAATTAATAGAAGATAAGGATTATATAGTAGAAATAGGAGATTTAGTTGAAGAACCTCAATTAAATGTGTGACTAGAAAATAAATTTAACCATATTGAAAAGGAAACTAAAAATTGGTTCCGAACTAAGGATCAATTCCCAAATAGTTGATTACGACATGGATTATGTTATTCTGGAGTTGGGATCGGATGTGAATATTCTCGCCAGAAAAAAATAGGAAAGTATGGGAAATCCGACACTAGTATGGTATCATATTTAGCTGAGATTATCCAATCAGCTGAAGGTTCTGCCTATTGGTCAACTGACACAGGTTCCTATCAAGATAGAAGGAATCCGGACCTATGAATATTTTGAAGTTATAGACATTGTTGATGATACAAATTCATATCCCGTGATTCTCGAGATTCACTGGGATATAGATAATCAAAATATTATAAATTTCAAGAAGAGGATATTAATATTTGAAGATACATAACTAAGGGTGGTCACACCAATTGATCCTTTGGAAGGACATAGTTATGTCAAGCAAGTAAATAGTAAGGGACAAGATGGATATTTGGATCATATATACAACATTAGTTATATGATGGATGACTATGTTAATCTGACAATGGATGCGAAACTTAGTTGACGAAGAATTAGTTCTCGCTCATTGGATTCAGGAGAAGCTCTTGAGAATTGGCAGAACTGACTACATGAAGTAGACATATAGAAATGTGCAAGAATCACAAAATTCGTGTGATGGGTAGGTACTGGTGTATGTGATATTCCTACCTACGAAGGCTTTCCTAAATTTGAATCTTTTCTTGCATAGTTTCAGGAGAAAGCATATGAACCTCAGCTCTTGTTAGCCCTATATTTTTCATTGAGAACTGCACCCACAAGATGGTGGGTTGCTCATAAGCATCCTATTTCAGAATGGCCTCAATGTCAAATACTATTGAAAGTCCAATTTTGAGACAATGTTCTCTACACTATTCCAAAGTATACATGATTGACTAATCTTGTCAATCATAATGAGCATTTTCATGCAACATGGGAGACATTACCACAAAAAGAATGGGTCTACTAGTTTGTACACACCTTGGATACGCTACCAAGAAAATGGTATATGTTAGTTGAACTGCGATGAGAAACAGTTGACTTAGAATATTTAGCTACCGTTTTCACATATACATTTGAATTTGCTGATGATAATTCGACAATTGATGCTTCTTTGCAAGTAATCAAGAATAATATATTTGAATACATTCCTATGTCAATGAAAAGTTTCCATCATAGCAGAGAAACCATTCAACATTGGATGGAGTGCTACAATATAACAGGTGAACTTGATGATGATGTCCCATGCGACAAAAACATTCCTGAATCTAAGTGCACTCAAGCAGTGGAGGGCTTGATCATTTGAAGTGAAAAGTTTCTGAATCCTCTGAAAATAAGGAAAGTAAATATTGATTCTACAGAGAACCCAAAATTTTCCAATATCAGAGACTACTGGGATGATGAGACTATAGGAAATATTACTAACTTATTACATAAATTCTAGGATTTGGTCCCCACAAAATTTTCAGAAATGAAGGGAAATGTTAGTGATATTGGAGAAATGAGCATTACCTTGAAATCCAACGCCAAACCTATCAAACAGTGACTATACCAACTGAATCCAAGATACAAAGAAAAAGTCAAGGTAGAATCAGACAGAATGATAGATGTGGGAATTAGAGAACCTGTCGAGGAATTTGAATTGATTAGTCCTATGGTAGTAAATACAAGAAAACTAGAGTAGTCTGTATCTATGTCAACTTGAAAAAGTTGAATGATGCTTTCCTACATGAGACATTTTCGACCCCATTTACAAATGACTTTTTGGAAAGTGTAGAAGGACAATAAGTATATTCATTTACGGATGGATTCTCTGGCTAATATTGGATCAGGATTGCAAAGGATTTTTGGTAAAAAATGACCCTTGCGACAGAATGGGGATGCTTCGAGTATATGGTAATGCCCTTTGGACTCAAGAATGCTCCTGTTATTTGTTCTAGGATAGTCGTAGGTGGATTTTAAATATTTCATCCATAAATTTCTTGAAGTATACTTTAATGACTAGACAATATCTGGGCTAATAAAATATTACATTGAGAGACGCAAAATGATGCTCGAACGGTGTCAACAGTTCCATATTTATCTTAATTTAGAGAAGTGCATCTTTTTGTTGGGACCATTATATGTCAGTTAATTAAAACTTAACATGCAGAGTGCTAAACATAAATTATCAACCCGAGGAAGTCTTTTATTTCAAAGCTATCGTGCAAAATCTATGCGAGCACAATTTCTACCTGACACTGTTATCTATTGGTATGCAATCAAAACTCATTATAAACTAGATCACACCTTCTTGGAAAGAAAACAAACCCTAATCCTATTCGTAAATACAAAATTTAAATCTAATCACACTTCAATAGAATCAATTCTTATGAAACAAGATATAATTGCATACATCTAAAATAAGTGCTATGTTGGCCAACGATTTATTAAATGAATTAACAACACAACGACTATGACAAATGTAATGAATGAAAGCATACAACTATGATAAGTTTAATGAATGAAAGCATGAACAAAATAATAAGCAAATCTAAACAATAACACACCTACAATCAACACTACCAACATCTGATTAGGGAAGAGGGCCCTTCCTCCACTGAGCAGAGATGGATATCCACAATGAAAGTCTACAACTCCAAAATTAAGAAACTTCCATCATGTACTATCATAATGAATGATTACAATAGATCTGGATCAAATCCTACATCATAACACTGTTTTCTCTTCTCCCCTTATCAATGAGATTGATTACATATTTATACATAAAATTATCTCATGGAAATGAGGAATTGAACACCCAACTTGTGATCTGTAACAGCTGAAACATGGCCATAACTACTAACAACTTTGGAACCTGTCGCAATAGTAAATCTGGAAAATACCCTCTCGTAAACCGTGGACTATTTAAGCAATTTCCTCTTGATTTAGGTAAATGAGGTTGTTACGCACAAAACCCATGTCTCGGATGTTCAAGATTCTTTTCCATATTTCTGCAAATTGAGATGCAATTCAAGGTGTTCTTATTTGGAATACATTTTTGGTTAAGGCTGTAACAACTAGCTATGAGCATCTTGTATGTGACAAATCACTCCACAAACCATCATTAGTAAAATTATGCATAATAGTCTTCAATTCATCAAAGATAAAGGAAAATAATCATTATTTACCACTTAAAACATCAATGGAAGTAGTATGTTGTTTTATGCACAGTTACAACAAATGGATGGAAAATGGAATGATAAGTGAGGGATAATGGGAAGAAAATGGATGAAATATATGTCAATAAGTGATGGAAAAATGAACATCATCCCCAAACTGAACTTGTTGCATGTCCTCATGCAACCCAATACATGTGTAGCATCCAAGTAGAAGAACTCATTCACTTGTTTCTTCATTTTACCATTCGCATAGTTGCAGCCAGAAGAAATGGAGAGTTTAACAGAAATTGGCAAAGTCATAGCTTCTCATTGGAGGAGTTAATATAAAATTTGGCAGAGTTGCAGCTGCTTAGCAGAGGATTTAGAAGAAAATTTGGTGGAGTCGTAGCTTCTTTTTAGCGAAGAATTTGGCAAAGGTTTTAGCGAAGATTTTGGTGGAGTCGCAGCCCAAATAGCACTAAATTTAGTGGTGAATTTGGTGGAGTTGCAGCCCAAATATTGCTAAATTTAGCGAAAAATTTAGAAAAGTTTTTGGTGGAGTCACAACCCAAAGAGCGCTAAATTTAGCGGAGAATTTGGCGGAGTCGCAGCTGCCTAAAACAGGAAAATAGGCAAAAAATTTACGGTGTTGCAGCTGCGTGAAATGAGAAAAATGAAAGATTTTTATGGTGTTGCAGCTGCACAAAACAGGAAAAATGAAAGATTTTACGGAGTTGCAGCTGCATGGAATGGAAAAAATGAAAGGTTGTATGGAGTTGCAGCTGCACGGAACGAGAAAAGGGCAATATTTTTACAGTGTTGCAGCCTTTTGAGTGGAAAAATTTCTAAGTCATTTTATCCCAAATGATGAACTGGGTTTGGTTTCAATTTTTCAGGAAGGTTTATACTACTCCAATGCACGTACACACCAAAAATTAGAGATACCCACATCACGGATTTTGAGAAAAAATCAAATTGGTTGTAGGTGATTATGGTCAATTTATCAAAAATCATACATTGGATTGGGATGAAACTTACTAGGATTATTCTTCTTGGTATTATTCACTTCTTATACAAAAATCATGAGAATCCAACTTACCAATTGCAAGATATGCTCATTTCAATTTCTGCACTTTTGTAGATGAACATGAATCAAAATGTGTTGCAGCTAAACTTCCTGAACCAATTTTTCACAAAATTCAAAATATGTTGGGCTGAAATTTTTCAAGTAATTAACTACCATTCTAATTCATCTCCACACCAAAAATTAGAGAAACCCACATCACAGATTTCGATAAAAATGCAAATTGGCTGTAGGTGATGATGGTTGTTTTCTTGAAAACCATGCACTGGATTGAGCTGAAACTTACCAGAGTTGTTCTTCTTGGTGTAATGCTTCTTCCTCCAAAATTTCATAAATTTTTGTTTACCATTTTCAAGATATCCTTCAATCAAATTCTGTACTTTTGTATTAAAAATGTGGACAAATGAGAAACAAAATGTGAACTTGATGGCAAAAATTGTTTTGAGCATCCACAATAATTATGAAACAATTATTGGCTATGAACTTGAAAAGGAATGAAAACAACCACTGTCTCCCCCAAACTAAAGATAGAGCATGTCCACATGCATCTTTTCTTGACAATAGACCAATATTGTGAGTAAACATTACCTTAATGCTGCTGAGATAAACTTCACATCAGACCTTGAAAAGGCTTCTACATGGTTTCCATTGTGCTCTGTTTGAAGAAAAAATTGTGAATAACACTTAGCTCTCTATTGTGCTATGCTTTGAAAATATTTTCTCCAACAAATTTACATTCAGTGATCTCCTTTAAATCTGCTCACAACAAGTCGTACTACAGACCACTATTACCCTTGGAATGATATATTAAACCGATATCGGCCTGAAGAAAATAAAATGTTGAGGATGATAGTTAAGCACAACAAATTCCATTGATCGCATCTTTGAATAATCCATTTCAAAATTGAATGCCTTTATTCATATTTTCACGGGCTTGTTGTAATTTTGATGCCAATAACCATGGGCCAACTCTCACATCAAATTCTAAATATGTAAATGAAAACCTGATGTAGTAGGAGCTGCAAAAAATAGAATGCTCATGATGGCTAAAACCAATGTCTGCATTAGTGGATGATAAAAATGAGCCAAGTAACTCATACCTTTCTTTTATGGCAACATATTCATAAGCTAGAAATGATGACTAAAAATGTAATGTAGGAATCATTTCTTCATACCACTGAGTGTAGCAGCCTTTCATTTCTCCCCCAAACTGAATAATTTCCATGTCCTCATGCAAGAGATGGGTTTTTAGCTAAGTTAAAAATAGCCATCTCCCCCAAAGTAAATGCAAAGCATGCCCTCATGCATCATTTCCTCAAATTGCATACATAGAATATTTTTGGTTCCCACATGCATAAAAATTCCCAAATCTGGAAAGAACAACCTTCAAGCAACTGCTTTAGTTCTTCTGAGTGTTGGTTTTTATGTGGCAGTAGCAAGGATTCTTTTCTTACTGATGGTTATTTTGTGGCAGAAACAAGACTTCTTTTCTTACTGCTGGTTCTTGTGTGGCAGCAACAAGACTTATTTTCTTACTGT
This sequence comes from Pseudotsuga menziesii, assembly GCA_001517045.1. Classification (NCBI taxonomy): domain Eukaryota; kingdom Viridiplantae; phylum Streptophyta; class Pinopsida; order Pinales; family Pinaceae; genus Pseudotsuga; species Pseudotsuga menziesii. Next base: position 76,347 of record LPNX011187689.1, read on the forward strand.
TGGTTCTTGTGTGGCAGCAGCAAGACTTCCTATTGTTGGTTCTTGTGTGACAACAATAAGGTATCCTTTGATTATTTTCATGCTTGGTCAGTTGGGTTGGTGAGATGTTGGGTAGGACTTTGAAGTGGATGTGCATGAATGATGAAGTGTTATAATTGAGTGGGAAAGGATGGGAATGGATGGACATAAAATGCTATATAAAAAATGGAAATGGCTAATGCTTACTGGTTCATCATGACATTTCCCTAAATCTTTAATAAATCAAAAACTCATGTTATTTTACCTCAAGTGTTACCTTCATGGAAGCCTTGGTTGACATGAATGGACTGCCGCATGCTGGAGCTATGTAGGCTGATCTGATGCTGAGACATATGTATATGAGAGCTGAAACTGGATGAAGCTGAATTTGATCCATGATGTTGTGCTGGTTGGATGTAAGACTACTAACTACAGGAAAAAAATGGAAAGGAATTGCAAAACTACTGAAACAAATGATGCTGGAAGTCATTGTTGAAACCATTATATCACATAATCTTCAGCTGCTACAAACCAAGGTACAATTCTTACCATGGGAATGAATGTGCTGAAGTCAAGCATGGAAATAAATCATTGGATTATCAACCATTAATGTATGCCGTTAACCAATGTGAAGCAACTAACCTTTGATCACAGTGAGCTCTAAAGTACCTTAGTGCATCTTGACAGGTACGAATGGATGTGTTGGAATCAAGTCACCTACAAGATTTGTCAATCAAGAGGCATTGATGAATCCCCATGATTAACAACAAGGAAATCTGCCATTGATTCAAGTAGATACCATGGCACTATAAAAAGCTTCTTCGTTCCTTATCCAATTTGAGTGATTCCAAATCCAAATGAAAGTAAATTCATAGATATATTTTCCTTAGGAATAGGTTTTTAAAATTCTATGTAATGTTGTTTCAAATCACTTAGTAACAACCTGCATGACAAGGTGTTTTTTTCGAATTCTTGACTAGACCAATAGTCACGGTTTTAGGATTAACTTTTTCATTTGATAACGGATTGATGTGATTCCAACTGGAGATGAAATTATATTAATTTAGGTATCTCTATTAGAAACATATTTTGAATCCAATAAGAATTAATGGGTCAAATCATCCAATTAACAGTCTAGGAAACCGAGTTTTAGGAATGTTGATTTGTGATAGGAAGACAATATTTTGGTCATAAAATTTGCATACGATATCAGAATGGAGTGATTAAAATTGTGTTGTAAACTATATTCATAGGGGAATATACCAATTAAATAGGTTTTCAAGATATGTCTAATAAGGAATCCAAAAATTGACTATCCCAGCTCTGTTCCTAAGATGCCTGCTTGACACCTCGTTAGTATTTTGGCCATAAGATTTCCGTTTCATACCCAATATTAAAAAATTGAATTGTTTTGGAAACTAGATTCAAAGGTATATTTGGGATATAAACAGGTTTTAAAAATAATTTCATTTGGTCTCCCAAATATAGAATGTCCCGACTGTGTTTCATTAAAATGTTCAAGCCAAAATGTCACCGAAAATTTAATAAATGAAACATGATCCCCAAAAAGTGACCGTAATAGGCGTGAATGTTTTTAGTGATGTAAATTTAAATATAACACACACCCATACCAAAAATTTCAAACATTGAGCACCTAGATTGACTTACACAGTTTGTTGCAGCCGCACCTGCAACTCTTAAAAAAAATGACATAATGTTGAAATAAAACCTGTGTATTTTTATGGATGTGTTATATATAATTGAAAACCAAATACATGCCTTGATGTGAAATACACACATGTCTCAAACTTATAAATTCTCACCTGCAGGACAGTCACAGCTAGGTGTTGTAGCTCACTGTCATAGCTAGGTGTTGCAGCTCACTATCACAGCCGGGTGTTGCAACTCACTGTCATAGCTGGTGTTGCATCTCACCATCATAGCTGGTGTTGCAGCTCATTGTCATAGCTGGGTGTTGCATCTCACTGTCATAGCTGGGTGTTGCAGCTCATTGTCATAGCTGACAGTCACAACTGGGTGTTGTAGCTAACAAATTCATGCCAAATTTCAAGCTTGAATGGTTTCATAATCATTGGTTCTTTTTCTTGTGGATCCTTCATTCACCTTTCCTAATTACTGTAATTTTGTTTTTAGGAAGGTTTGTTTTATTCATAACAAATAGAGACAAATTGAAATTGAAAAATTGAAGAAAAAAATTATTTAAGCATTGTGTTCAAATAGTCAACAATTCCAAAGCATTCCTGAAAACATCTCATACACATTCCTTATCTTTCTACTTTCTAATCTAACTAGATTGCAACAAGGCACAGGAAGAGAGCATACTTATTGAAAAAAAAAAACTAAAAGACAACAAAAGCATGGTTTATTCTGTGATTCTATCCTACCATATTTTACTTGGAAATATAAGAATTGTTCAAGTGTATGCATATTTCCAATGGAGCCACTTTCGAAGAAGTAACTCAAGTATGCTCATACTCCCAACAGAAAAATATAACTTTATGAATGCTAGGATGTGAGAGATCAACTTCCCTTGAAATGATGGTGCCAAGATATGGTGAAGTATGGAATGATGCTGTAGACCGATGATAGATTGAAACCAAGCTTCAATATAGTCTTTGTTCCCTTGATTTCTCAGGGATGTTACACCATGAATCTCCTTAGTAAACTGATCTTTCTCAATGCATAAGAGATTCAGATCTAATAATGTAAATGATGCTTTAATTTTTGGTTTCAATATCCGTTCATCATCAAATGTTACGTGTGGCATGTTGATCTTGTCTGCTTGCTTATGAGAACTAAAAGAAACTCCATCTGCAAATCTTGGATTTAAAACATGTTTAGGCCTCATATGGATTTTCTGCTACAATGCACAGTCTTTTTGCAGTGGTGTAGGTGAGGTCGAACAAGAGAGAAATGTAGGAACATTTTGTAGTTCGGCACTGTAAGCATATTGTACTTCTTTATTATGGTTAGGGTGTGTTGGAGACATCTTCCATCCTACACACTCTTTCGGTCAAATTGTCCTAGTTAAACCACTATCCTAAGTTTAATTGACATCAGTGGAGCATTAATTACCATCATCCCAGTCACTCCCATGCCTATCTACAGTCAAGGAGGCTAACTGGAGCACTCCAGGGGTGATCTATGTGACATTAATGCACCTAATTTCTAACTGATGGTTACTTTCAGTGCAACCATTCAGTTACAGCCAGTTAAGGCACCTCCATTCATTAAATATATTATTTAATGATTATTTATTATTATTTAATGAACTGGAGTCAACAAGGTGCCTCCATCAACTTCTGATGGTCAGTTCAGCTTTAGTTAACCTCATCAAGGTTCATTGGAGTCATGCAGGACTAGCACTTGATGGTTGGATTGCTATGACATGTGTTTGATCTCCTTCAGTTGAGATTCAGTAATTTATTGCACTCTAACTTTAGTTAGGGTTTGGTGAGTCAATTAGGGTTTTGGTCAAGTGGTTAACTGAGTGAGATTGCATGGAAAAGAGTCAGTTAAGCTAGACTCACTCATTGAATTCGAATTGTCCCTTAGGTATTCGAATTCTTCATGGATTTAAGCTATTGCTTAGCATGGAAATTGTAACCCATTATTGTTTATAAAATATACAGAGAGGAAACCTATTTTGTTTCCAGTTATTTCCAATTCATGAGTATTTGTTAATTATTCTTTGATGATTTTGATTCCTAGTTCCTAGATCATGTGCAAGAATTAATATGGTATCAGAGCATGCGGCGGGACGAAGATCAATCTCTCAAAAACAAGATTTTTGACAGATTTCTCCATGAAATTTGAGCAATAGCTCAAAAATCCGGCACTACACCAGAAGCCAAGGATTACCACTTAATACCCCAAGTAAAGAACTTGTTGATCAAGCTTGCTTGATTGACTATGCTGGGTGTGATGAAAGCCTAGAATGTGCAGGTTTTCCGACCTTACGGTGCCCCTTTTGTTTTTATTTGCAGGTCTTAATAGGTACAACTTTGAATGGACTCATCAATCCCTCTTCTCACCCCATTCACAAGCTATTCGGAATGGAAGTTGAAGATGATTGCATCTCTGAAGAGATGAGGTCTCTATGAGGTGTATATTGGAATTGGAAAAGAGTCTTATGAGAATGATAATGACTGGCTAAATGACAGTGATAGAGCTATTGGAACAATATGTCTGGCCCTTGATGATAGCTTGTACTACCTTAGGCTTGGTTCTATTGAATACCCAAAGGAAGTCTAGACAATATTGGACAAAACCTTTGGCAAGCACAATGAGGATCATAATAGTACTTTGGAGATCATGACCACCTCCACAAGAGTTCTTCACTCAAAAGTCTCAGCCTCTACTCTCTCCAATGAATTTGTTCAAGATGAAGATGAAGCAGAATCTTCTACACATTCAATTCGAATTGAAGAAAGTCTCCATGAAGTGACTCCTTCTCCTGATGCTCCGGAAGTTCATGAGATCTCTGATATCTCATATTCTCATATTACTGAAATAGAAGAAGACATTCGAATCTCTGATATTGAAGAAAAACACTGCTGCACTTCCATGCAAACATTCACTGGTGATTTTCCTTTGAATTTTGTGCAAAATTTACCAGTAATTGCTTTCGAAAGTGAAGAGAAATTTGATTTTTCTCCCTCTAATGTTGTTGCTGGTGTGCAAATATGTCATACCTTGGATATTTTGGAAGAAACATCAGATTACCAGAGTGATCCATTTGCTCCCCATGATCTAGATCTTCCAGCAAATTCCTGCAGGATTGCATGCACCAAAATTCAGAATTTTGAAGAAGAAGAAAATTGTGCATCCATCGTCTCGGTTGACTATACTTTTGGATCTGATATGAACCTTATTGGATCTAATATGATCTTATTTGGATCTGATATGATATTTCTTGGTTCAAAATTTCAGGTTCATAAACCTTCAGTACTGCTTGTAGCTGTTCTCATCAACGGTGTGAAGAAACAAGTACCGCAAGTCTCCTACAAAACTGCTGCAGGGGATTTGATTTCATTTCACAGTTTTGGATATGTTGTGAACTTATTTAGATCTAATTTACATTTTATCTGATATTATTTTGTTCATATTTTAAAATTCAAGAGCTTTTAGCCATGCTTGTAGCTGCTCTCACCAATTTCGGTGTGAAAAATCAAGTACTGCAATTCTTCTTCAAATTTGCTTATGGGGATTTGGTGTTAGTTTCCTCTTATGAGGTGGCTGATATTTTATTTTGTGATTCATTAGCTATTTCAGAATCTATATCAGATTATGGAGCCCAATCATTCGCTCTCCAGAGTCCCAGGGATTCTCTACCTTTGGTCACAAGCTCATCTCCTCACAGAACTAGTAAAGAGGAAGACATTCTGCATCCGCTTGGACACTTGCTCCTAAAAATTGGGGCTGATTTTACCACTCATGGTTTTCTTTTCAAGGCTGCAACATATCAATTTCTTGAGTGTTCCACACATGGTTTGAATCCTCAAGAACCTTTTCTCTCTCTTCAGATGATTTCAGTTGCTCTACATGGGTCGAGTTTTCATCATGCAGCTACTTATATTTCTGATTAAGTTGAGTGCATTGTTCTTCTTCGAAAGTGGAAGATTCCTCTAGACATATTCAGTTAGTTTGGATTCATAGGTTCACATGCACAGTCTCAGGATGTTGCTGCATAGAAGAACCAATTCTTGATTTACTGCTTAGTTTGAGGGGGGGTATTTTTCCCATGAGGTTTTCCCCGTTTCCTTGCTTATATTAAGCAGTTACTTTATTGTACAGGGTGACCTATGGCCTTTGTTTCCAGGGCCCTATAATTTTATGCATCTATGTTCTCTAACTCTTCTTGAGTATAGCTTAAAGGGGGGTGTTGGAGAGATCTACCATCATACACACTCTTTCGGTCAAATTGGCCTAGTTAAACCACTATCCTAAGTTTAATTGACATCAGTGGAGCATTAATTACGATCATCCCAGTCACTCCCACGCCTACCTATAGTCAAGGAGGCTAACTTAGCCTTCTCCTACAGTCAAGGAGGCTAACTGGAGCACTCCAGGGGTGATCTGTGTGACATTAATGCACCTAATTGCTAACTGGTGGTTACTTTCAATTCAACCATTCAGTTACAGTCAGTTAAGGTGCCTCCATTCATTAAATATATTATTTAATGATTATTTATTATTATTTAATGAACTGGAGTCAACAAGGCACCTCCACCAACTTTTGATGGTCAGTTCAGCTTCAGTTAACCTCATCAGGGTTCATTGAAGTCATGCAGGACTAGCACTTGATGGTTGGATTGCTATGACATGTGTTTGATCTCCTTCAATTGAGATTCAGTCATTTATTGCACTCCAACTTCAGTTAGGGTTTGGTGAGTCAATTAGGGTTTTGGTTAAGTGGTTAACTGAGTGAGATTGCATGGCAAAGAGTCAGTTAAGCTAGACTCACTCATTGAATTCTAATTGTCCCTTAGGTATTCGAATTATTCATGGAGTTAAGCTATTGCTCAGCATGGAAATTGTAACCCATTATTGTTTATAAAATATACAGAGAGGAAACCTATTTTGTTTTCAGTTATTTCCAATTCATGAGTATTTGTTAATTATTATTTCATGATTTTGATTCCTAGTTCCTAGATCATGTGCAAGAATTAATAGGGTGGAGGGTGGATTGGATAGGAAATTCTGTTGGATACCAAGGATTTGGATGAGAAAATAGATGTGGTTGATGTAGGTGATTGGTTTGTGAGGTTGATACTGAATAACCAAGTTGTGTGGCAGCATGAGGGAGAGTGGCCATGTGATCATAAGATAGGCCATTCCAGCCTTGTGTATAAGGTAGGTAAGAGTTAAATTGAGGATGCAACAACTGCCATGGTGGAAGAGTATTCAATTATTGAGTATGAGAGTAAGGAAATGGAGGGATAGAATTTTGAACCATACATGTAGGCCACGCTTTCCATAGCTGTTGCAATGAGTTGGCTGCAACTCCCATATCTCTTTGATATGTTTCTTCCATCCTTGGTAAGGAGGGACAATGATCTATGGAATGATTCAAGTCACATATGCCAAAAATTGTGGGACTATCCATAACACAATCCATTGCAAGATGTTTCTTCTTACACCGAGGGAAAACTATTTCTTCAAATTCCTCACGCTTTTCCTTAACCTGCAAAACAACCAATTCTGAATTTAGTGAATCATTGATATCATTATTAGAATTTTCAAATAAATTACTGATTTCAACTCGTAAAACTCTCGTTTTTGTAGCAAATTTCAAAAATAGAGATAAAAGTTCCCTAGAATTCTTACCAGTCTTGAAGTTTCCTCTTGAATACTTTCTACATAATTCACAAATATCATCATATGCTAACTGAAATACATTACATGTTCCCATCAGATTTAATATTTCTAAATATTTATCTTGTATTCCCTTGAGTAGAAGTGTTTTTAAGGTCTCCTTCCCTAGTTTCCTTTGTTTGGATATTTGGAGGTTATATTGAAAGCATTCCATGTATTCCTCCAGACTCTCTTCTTCTCCCTGTGTCATTTTGAATATGTATTCATTGATCCTGCAATAATATTGGTACATTTTCAAGAATACATGTTTCATGTCTTCCCTAGTTTGTATACAATTCCCACCGAGGCTCATGAACCATCGGAGGGTTGTTCCTTTTAGAGTAAGGGGAAACACATTCAACTTTTTATCATTAGCACAATAACCATATCCTCTACAAAGTACTTCAAATTGAAATAAAAATAGATCAGGGTCTTCATTTTCCAAACCGTGAAAATTTGGTAGAACCTGTGGGGGAATGCTTTTCGTTGGTGCCACTCTTCTTGAATATCTGATGGGAGATTTGAAGGTAACAAATTATCCATCTTTCTTACCTTCCATCTCTTCATAGATTCTTCATGTGCTATTCTGAGGCTCCTCCTTCGAATGTTCTTGTCAACTTGTTAGTAGAATGGGTGGTGCCTACAACACCACTAATGGGAATGCTAAGATTTATGCTCTAAGTATTGAAAATGAAATAAAATTTAATGTAAAGAAAGAAGAAAAAAAACACACTCAAAGAAAATTCAATGAACTAAAAAGTAATCATGCAACCTACATGCCCTATTTTAACAATGAATCTACAACACAATGTCAGATGTACTTTTGCACCATTGATAACTTCCCCAGCAACGACACCAAAATATCGGGCCCACTATATGTCAGTTAATTAAAACTTAACATGCAGAGTGCTAAACATAAATTATCAACCCCAGGAAGTCTTTTATTTCAAATCTATCATGCAAGATCTATGCGAGCACAATTTCTACCTGACACTGTTATCTATTGGTATGAAATCAAAACTCATTATAAACTAGATCACACCTTCTTGAAAAGAAAACAAACCCTAATCCTATTCGTAAATCCAAACTTTAAATATAATCACACTTGAACATAATTAATTCTTCTGAAACAAGATCTAATTGCATACATCTAAAAGAAGTGCTATGTTGGCCAACGATCTATCAAATGAATTAACAACACAATGACTATGACAAATCTAATGAATGAAAGCATACAACTATGATAAGCTTAATGAATGAAAGCATGAATGAAATAATAAGAAAATATGAACAATAACACATCTACAATCAACACTACCAGCATCTGCTCATGGAAGAGGGCCCTTCCTCCACTGAGCAGAGTTGGATCTCCACAATGAAAGTCTACAACTCCAAAATTAAGAAACTACCATTATGTATTATCATAATGAATGATTACAATAGATCTGGATCAAATCCTACATCATAACATTGTTTTCTCTTCTACCCTTCTCAATGATATTGATTACATATTTATACATAAAATTATCTCATGGAAATGAGGAACTGAACCCCTAACTTGTGATCTGTAACAGTTGAAATACGACCATAACTACTAACAACTTTGGAACCGACCGCAACAGTAAATCTAGAAAATACCCTCTCGAAGAACCACCTATATATTGCAAACAATGGATTTGTTTGGAAATTTCCTCACGAGTCAAGCAAATAAGGCTGTTACGCACAAAACCCTTGTCTCAGATTTTCGAAATTCTTTTCCATCTGCCTGCAAATTGAGACGTGGATCAAGGTTTTCTTATTTGGAATTCATTTTTGGTTAAGGCTGTAACAACTAGCTATGAGCATCATGTACGTGACAAATCACTCCAAAAACCATCATTAGTAAAATTATGCATAATAGTCTTCAATTCATCAAAGATAAAGGAAAATAATCATTATTAACCACTTAAAATAACAATGGAAGTAGTATGCTGTTTTACACATAGTTACAACAAATGGATGGAAAATGGAATGATAAATGTGCGATAATGGGAAGAAAATGGATGAAATATATGTCAATAAGTGATGGAAAAATGGACAATTCCAGGGCCCAACACTTTTGTGCCTCGTTTTGATTTTTTTTTAGTCATGTGGTTTGTCACGATGTAATATCGATGGATCCTATCAAGCTCGTTATTATTGTCAACCTACCACCACCCTCGATAGTGAAACAATTAATAACTACCTTGGGATATATGGGGTATTATATAAATTTTATCAGAGGATATGGAGAGGCTACATGCCCTTTGGTGAAATTATTGAAGAAAGATATTAAGTTCCAATGGAATTAGTAATGTAAAGAGAGTTTGGATGTTCTTAAAAATAAGATGGTCACAACACCTATATTAGTATTTCTAAACTGGGAAAAAAAATTCCATGTACACATTGATGCATCATCTATCATGCTTGGCATTGTACTTGCACAACCAAGAGATGTTTCTATTCATCACTCGATTGCATTTTCTAGTAGGAAATTGTCGACAACAAAAAATCATTATACTAATACATAAAGAGAAGGATTTGATATGGTATATTCTCTACAAATGTTTCCACATTACCTACTAGGAGGTCACTACAAGATATATATAGACCATTCTACATTGAATTATTTGGTCAATAAAGAAGTGTTGGGGGGGGTAGATTTGTCGATGGATTCTCCTATTCCAAGAATTCGTATTTGAAATTACTGTAAAACTAGGTCGACTGAATTCAGAACTAAACCATCTATCAACGTTAGAAAGAGGAGAATAACCCATGAGTATTGGCGATAATATTATTGATGCACAAGTATTTACAGATAATTTGATTGATGATCACTACAAAGATATTTTACATCTTTTAACTACATGAAATGCACTAGATGGATTTACTACAAAACTGAAGAAACAATTAATTGTGAAAGCTGTAGATTTCTAGTTGATCACACGACCACTATATAAGATGGGACCAGATGAAATCCTTCAACACTATTTCTTGGAACATGAGAGACTGATGGTATTAAATGAAGCACATGTTGGTGTGGCAGGAGGTCTCTATGCAGGAAAATCAACACTGTGCAAGCTATTATAGGAAGGATTATGGTGTCCCACTATGCACGCAAATGCTTAATATTATTATAAAAGAACTCGGAAGTCACCACAACGATATGAGATCTTGATGGTACCACAAGTGACTTTGCATGAATTTGATAAATGGGAAGTTGATTTTGTGGGACCCATTAACCCACCAGGAAAATGAATAAGTCCATGTTACATTATCATTGCGACATAGTATTTGACTAGATGGGATGAAGAAACACCAGTAAAGGATTGTACTGTTGCGACTGCTACAATATTTTTGTTCGACCATGTAGTGAATTGATTTGGATGCCCAAATATTTTGATAAGTGATCAAGGAATGTACTTTGTGAATCATTTGATTGAAAAATTAACTGATGAATTTGAGATTCAACACTACAAGAAAACAATGTATCACCCACAAGTGATTGGTGTTGTCGAATCACTCAATAAGATCTTGGAGAATGCATTGACAATAATATGTAATGTGCAAAGGGATAATTGGGATTAGAAGATACATGTGGTATTGTGGGATTATGGGACATCATGTAAAAATTTGGTAGGTCAAGCTCTGTTTCAATTGGTTTATGGATAAGAAGTTGCCATAACCCTAGAGTATATGGTACGTAGTCTCAGGATAGCTACAATTACAGAGATGATAGATGTTGGTGTTGTAGAGGAAAAATTTTGCAACTGTTACAGTTGGAAAGAAGATCACCTTTCCCCAAGATATCATCAACATGTCAAAAAGGAGTGACAACAATATTGGCACGCTCGTCACATTAAGTTTAAGTAATTTCAGATCGGAGATCCAATCCTCTTATACAACATAAAAGTCTTGAAGCAACCTGGCAAGTTTTGAACATTGGCTAGGACCATATGTTGTCACTCCTATCACTGAAGGAGGAGCAATCAAATTGCAGAAGTTAGACTGTACACCCTTCAAGGGGTTAGTAAATGGAAGTCAACTAAATCCTTATCATGATAGCTACACTTTGGTCGACTAAAAATAAAAGGAAGGAAAAAATAGAAAAGAAAGAGTAGTGATAAGTCTAGTACTGTGTCATAAGTTTAGTATTGTATTGCATGTCTAGTATGGTGTCATGTGTTTAGTACTACGTCGCAAGTTTATTATTTTTTCACAAGTTTATGAGATTTTACGAAAGTATAGAATGTTTTCACAAACTATAGATCTATCACAAAAGAGATTTTATGTTGCAAGAGAAGAATCATTGTCGCACAATGGATTTTGGTCGCAAGTGATAGTTGGCTAGAAGTTAATTTAGGGTAATGAGTGTTACAGAGAGAAATTCCTATGGCTTTGGGTACCACAACAGACATCTTAACTCCAAAAATAAATCCTTTCCAATACACAATCGAAATCAAATATCTAACACTAAAGGATCAGACCTCGTACCTTATTCCGAATGTTGAAGTAAATCCCCATTGAGCTTTCCAACTTCAACTTGAATTGATAAATCACTTCCTCAACAACAGGTAAACAAGAAAAGCATACTATATATATTTGTGTTAGATCTATTCTAGCATATATAATCAACAATGTAAAAGCATTTGAAATCATCCATGGATAAAAGATTCATTCAAACATACATTATTGGATAGGAAAAGATATTTCTATTAATATAAAATGAGAGATTACAATAGATACAACCTCTGTCGGCACGTCTACAAATCAGAGAAACTGAATCCCCCACTTGGGCCTCCACCACCTCAATCCTCCATCTCTCGATAGCAAGCTCACAAGCAAAAGGCAAGCTTGGGAAGAACACAAAAGTGCTCCAAGGGACAAAGGGATGCAGACTCAAGCACAAGTTCCGGCAACAATGGACTATAGTCGCTTTGCTTTCAATTCTCTCTTATGCCTTCAATGTACCAAATATTTCCTTATATAACTTTTCAAAGGGGTAATGAAAGGTTGAATCCGAGTGATCTCAAGGCATAGGGAAGGCCAGGAGTCAAGTGAGTCGGATCCATGTCAAGGAAAACTCCAAAATGATTTGGATTATGCACACATCCCGATGTACGCAGTTTTAGGGGTAAAACCCGTGTATATACGTGATTAAGGGTTTAAAAGTCGTGTGTATCATTTTTCACATGTTTTTAGGGATGGTCAAGGAAACATCAAAGGACAAAAAATGGTCTAAGGGGTCTAAGGAGTCTGCAGGGGGACAGGGGAAGGCCATACAAGTGTGATTCACCTGGAGTGGTAAAATAAGCTATAACGGATGCCCCCTAATGTGTGAGGTCAAAGGGGTCATACGATGGCCCAAATACATTATAATTCCATCCCAGAAGTGGAGTGATGAAGGATCCAAAATGGAAGACCAACCACCCAATTAGCATAGTACAATGATACAACTCTGCAATTACATATAGCAGTCCTGGATACATAAGAGTGCACTGGCCATGAATAGGCATGATACAAGATATCACATAAGTGGTCATCTCCATGTACAATATACATAGATCAGAATCTCCATGATGAAGATATATAAAGGACCATGATATCCATAATGGTTGAAGATATATAATGGATCAAGATCTGCTGGCTGGAAATGTCTGACATATACTGGTATCAAGTCACGAGAGATGAAATCTCATGAACATTGGCACGATTAAGGAGGTAGCATATAAGAGATGCCACCAATATGGAAGGTATTCTACACAAACCGCTATGAGTACATGTCCTACTATGTGAAGAGAGGTATCGAGGTCGAACATAGTAGTCCATCGTCTGATTACCGGTCATTGATGTATACCATTAACAGACGCAAGATCACCCACCAATAATGAAAATGGGAATCAAGGTACTAGAGTGCAAACTAACAAGTGTGAATAAATATATTGAGGTCAAACACTTGAGAGGGTCCATCGATCAGGGGAAATTGATGTATTCCCAAATACTGTCGATGGCAAGAGAACCTGCCACTGATGACTGCAAGTCTCAAGGCACTAAAAAATGACTCTAGATTCCAATCCCAAAATAAATCATCTGAAGTCGATGGGATGAAATCCGTTGGAAGGAGGGCATTAAGGCATCCCCCATCATCAAACACGAGGTACTTAGCAAAGCTGTATGATGTGGAAGGACTTGATTATGAGATGCATGAACCAGTAACTGTACCGGGAATGGCTGACATGCAAAGTCAAGATCACTGAGGAATGGCCTACTCAGGTTTCAACTTCCTTCGAACAAAATCAAAATGGCATATGGTGAATTACATAAAGGCATCATAGAATCGATATACAAAAATGGGACATCTCTGTGACATAGGAGGCGACAGAGGCTCCATGGGGACTGGAAGCTTAACCAGTTGGTGGAGATAAACTCAGATAAACGAGTACAACTCCTAAAGTAAAACTATAAATGGAACCAACGGATGTGACATACAGTGCTCTATTCGAAGGTGACATGACTGGACAGTTTCCAAAGATAACATCTTTTCTTGTCCAGATTTTTGGTTTTTTTTATTTTTTGGACTTTTTCAAATATTTAAAAATCTTGAAAAAGAATAAAACTGCTTTATAGTTACAGACTAGGAGGAGACGAGTGTCATAGGGGAAAAAAACCTAGTTCCAAGCAGTGGAACATACCTATGCTCAATGCAAGGATACATGTGTAGGATAGAAACACTCAGGGGAAAATCCACTCCCGGTAAAAAGGGAATCAAGCTACAAAGGATATATAAAATGGCTCTGCATGGCTAGACATGAGACAAGCTCAGGCTATATGGCTAAAACAGAATGTCAGGGAAGCCAACATAAAGCTCAATTAGGTAGGTAAAGCTCATGATAATGCAATTACAACTTGACATAAGGGAGTCCTAAGGGAAATAAGCCAGCAAAAGATCAAAAGGAGTATGAGGCTCTTGCGAAATGTCATGGAAAAACTATACAACGAACTTCCACACCCTAAGGGACAAAATGTCAGGATGGGCACCAAATGAAAATAAGGTGCTAACCAGGGTACCCATGTAAGGTCAATATCTACCACTCATATCATGCCACTTCTAAAACAGCAAGAAAGTTCTTTGACATAATAGAGTGGGTTCGTACCTAAGGCTATGATGAAACGGTCATAAGGTCATGCAAAATGCAAATGGTGATGAAACCTAACCTATATTCTAGTTTAGACATGATACCTGAGATCAGCACGAATGGATCAATCCAACGGCTGAAACGACACTCAAAAAGGTCTCCTACATCATAAATTAGGTAAAAAACGGTCCAAAATGATTAGAAATGGTCCAAACTATAGGAAAGGGGGTAAAAATTTTCAAAAATTTGAAAAATTTCTATAAATAGTAAAAAATTCAAAACATTATAAAACATTTGAAATTTTTACCCAATTGAGCTCAAATTTTCAACAGCGAATTCTAGGAGAGCCAGGGCGGAATCCACTATCGTTTCTTCTAGGTATTTACCCATGCTCTTCTCTTCCATTTTGATACATTTTTTATCAAATTCCATGGTTATTTGGTATTTCTAGGCCAATCCAAAATAGGCACTGCGGACCACACATAAATCGAGGGTTTTTCCGCGTATAGGGATGGATATACATGAAAAATGCCCTCTAGTCGCGTACATACTCGACTGTTTGGAAAACAGTTGCATATGCGGCCGTGCATGAGGTTTTTTAAGTGTTCTAATGGGAAAACTTGCAATTTTTTGTGTAGGATGGTCCTAGAATGGAGATAATGTGAACATGGTGATGTAGAGGAGGCAGTAAGGGCTGATCTAATGGATCAACAAGTGCTACGTGCATGTGGGCTCTACAAATTTTGGTGTCTTGGTGGCTTAAGGGCCAAACCAGGACTATTGTAGATGTTGGTGGATTACTAAGATCTAGACTCTAAGTCATTCCAGATAGATGGGATGTCCCTCACCATAGAGGTGGAGGACATATACTTTATTGCTGGACTTTCTCGATGGGGGGAAGTAGTGAACCTATGTTCTCGCGGGCCCGAAGGTGGTCTGACGATAGATGAGTGTGTTGCGGTGTACTGCTATACAGACACGGAGAAGGTGGGGAGTCAAATCCCTACCAATTCCATATAGGTGTTGGGACTAAAGTCCATCCTACTGACACTGGGTAGGATAGCAGGCTTGGATTCACTCCACCAGGCCTCACGGCCTTTGATGTTCTATGCAGTGGAGTGCATGAGACCCATGGTATATGATTGGAGCACTACACTACTGAGCAACATGAAACACCAGCTCAATGAGTGTAATATGGGCAGAGTGCGAAACTTCGGTTTAGCATCATACTAAACACGTTTTTCTTTGAGCGTGTTCCAGAATTGAGCCCCAGAGTTGATGTTCCTCTACACGGGGTTCGGATCCGGCCCAACGGCATTGGGAGGATGCGATGCGCAGACTGGGGGGAGGTAGGGTGTCCAACCCCTATCCAGCTGAGTTCTTTCTATTGTGGCGACGATAGATAGTTTCCTTCGATGGCTGCCGCTATGTGGGGATAGATTTTCGGGGGGACCCGGACATGCCGCTACCACCAAGATCGGCATATGGTGACATAGGTAATGAATCTCGACCTTCTCTTTAAATTTTTGAGTTATTTAATTTTTTTGTATTTTTTGATTATATGGAATCAACAGACATATTTTTGGGTGACAATACATAGTGACATCTACCATATTTATGCAGATGTGGGACCACGACGGCCCAAAGTCTTCCCTCATCATAGATGGAAGGGAAGAAGAGATGATATCACAGGTGTGGATGCGGAGCAGACGCTCCAGAGCATTCATACCAACTTTGTGAGGCTGACACACAAAGTTCCCATGGCACAAGTTGAGGACTTTCCTGAGGCTATGTAGTGCCAGGTGGTGGGTGTACCACGAGCATGGGTGCGATTATTCTGACGACTAGATAGAGTTGTAGTGACCTCCCATGATCACAACCCCCCTCCTCCTCCACAGGCTTAGATACCTAGGAGTTATACATTTTGTATTACCGTGTATTATATTTTGGTGGCTCGAGAGCCCCATTTTTGTATCATGACACTATGTATTACCACATTTTGGATGCTTATAACTTTTTTTATGATGATTTGTTTATTTATTTACATCTGTAAAAAATTGTGTTTGTGATGAATTTATTGTGTATAAAACAAATGCTAATCTAACATGTAGTTAGCATATGAGTCAGCAACTTGATTATTAAATCTTGGAATATGTATGTATGTTATATTGTCAAATTTCCATTCTAATAATCTCACACGTAAGAATCTCTTAATAACATCGGATCTCTAACAAATTACAAACCATTAAGCTATGACACTACTAACTCCAAATCAAGACGTACCTCAAGAGAGAGAACGCCATGTAAAATGACATCCCGTAGAAGCTCAATAATGGCACTATATTCAGCAACATTGTTTGAATATGGCCATAAACATACACCTCCTGAAGACAATACCTGACCCATAGGAGTATAAATAACCCAAGCAGCAGAGGCTGAGTGTTGAGTGTGACGGCTCGCACCATCCACGAATCCTATGTAGGTGGAATATTCCATTGACATCTGCCAAAAGAAATAGAAACTAATCACAAACCTGATTACTATAAAAAAAAGACCTAACTATGCAAAACTGTACAATAATATACAATAACTTGCCTTGGCTGAAAATCATGCATAGTACTTCTTAAGATAGAGCCCATTTCTAGGCTTCGCCAAGGCCGTTCCCTCATAATCCACTAACTCATAAGTTCCCTTCTCTAATACACATTTGACGACATAAGGACCACACCACATGGGGTTAAGTTTTCCTGCCCCCAAGGGTTCTTTCGGTTGATCCCACAAAAGAACTAAGTCTCCCTCACTAAACCTCCTTGGACAGAAAGACTTATCCTACTGGACCTTTACGCGACGTTTATTGTCTTCTAGAGCCACCAAGGCATCTTGACACTACTCATCAAGTTGCTCAAGGTGGACCAAATTCTCCTCCAATGGGGAAGTGTCTGGTAAGATTTCTATGGCTAGCTTCAAAGAAGGAATCTTGCACTCAACTGGAAATACCGAATCCACTCCATGTACAAGTTGATATGGAGAAAAACCTGTGTCAGTCTTAACAATGGTTCTATATGCCCACAAAGCAGGATATAACATGATGTGCCAATTATTTTTGGTTTGTGCGATGGTTCGTTGGAGAATGTATTTGAGTGACTTGTTCACTGCTTCTACCTGTCCATTCACTTGAGGGTAGTAAGAGGAGGAATGCTCTTGCTTGTACCCTAACTTTGATGCCAACTCTTCCATCATACGATTCTAAAAGTGCGATCCATGATCAATGACAAGCTCTTTCGAAATCCCAAACCGAGTAATAATCTGGTTGAATACGAAGTGTGTGGTTGTCTCACCGTTGGATTTAACTGTAGGCATAGCCTCAACCCATTTAGTGAAGTAATAAATAGCCACTATGATATGATGATGACCCCTAGCTGAAGCCAGGTTTCAATCCATAAAATCGAGCCCCCACTTAGTGAAGGGACCGGCGGTGATGATGGGATGTAACGAGGTAGGTTTCGAGCACATATTCTGTGCAAACACCTAGCAAGGGTGGCACCTCTTCATTGCATCAACACAATCCTTAAAGATCGACGGCCAAAAATAACTTGCTCTTAAGATTTTTTGGGCTGTAGAAATCCTAGATAAATGACCACCACATGCCCCTCCATGGCAATAATTCAGCACTACCTTAGCCTCCTCATGATTTAAACAACATCGTAAAATGGAATCTACCCCATGGTGGTACAAAGTGTTATCCACTATGAGGTAATTCCTAGACACGTGACATAATCATCGTCGTTCATCCCATGATAAGTGAGTAGGGACCTTCAATGTTTGTAAATATATAATGATATCCCCATATCATTGGTCTAAAGTTGAGATTAAGAAGATGTGTTCATCGATAAACCTATCTTCACAAACCAACTCGTCAGCCTTGCTTGTGAAATCCGATGTAAGCTCTGCAAAAATTAACGATTTCTTTGACTTTGACGAAACAAACTCGAGACAAAATTCTTGCAGGATGACAATCCATTTATTATATTTTCCCCCAATCATCTTTCGAGTGAGGAAAAATTGAAACGGACTGACATGGGCTACAACCAAGGTCTAGCGAAGGAGAATATAATGTCTCAACCATTGAAGCGCATGTATGGTAGCTAAAGAAAACTTCTCAACATGAGAATAATGAATTTCCGCATCAATAAGATTCTAGCTCAGATAGTATATGACATGCTCTTGGAGCTCCTCATTCGCTTGAACCAAAACCATACCAATCATCTCCATGGACGCAGCCACATAAAGTAGGAAATCACGGCTATAGTTTGGGGGACTAATCACTAGGGCCGATGCTAGGGCTCGCTTGACTGCATCAAAGGACTCCTAGGCTCGCTCATCCCAACAAAAGGTGGTGTCCTTCTTCAAAAGATGCATGAAGCCTCTAGTCAAATTGGAAAAATTGACAACGAATCTCTGTAAGAAGTTTTCCATGCCTTGCAAACATTGAAGATGACGAATATTTTTTGGGGGAGACAACTGAAGTATTGCCTCAACCTTCAAAGGGTCAACTCTTATACCCTCTTAAGATACGATGAATCCTAATAAGCGACCTGACTTCACACAAAAGATGCACTTGTGAGGATTTAACCTGACCAAATAATGACGGCATATTTTGAATACCAATCTCAAATGATAAGAATGATGCATTCTCATACGAGAATGAGCAGTAAGGTCATCCAAAAATAATTCGATAATTGATTTGAGATCATGGAAGATCAAGGTCATGGTTTGCTGAAAAGTAGCTCCGGCATTCTTAAGGCCAAAAGGCATTTTTCGATATGCAAAATTTCCCCAAGGACAAATAAATGCAGTCTTATATTGGTCCTCAGGTTGAATTTGTATCTAATTATATCCGAAAAATCCATCCATGAAGGAAAAAACCTCGCTACCCGCACACTCATCCAAAATTTGATCAATAAATGGTGTAGGGAAATTGTCCTTAGGACAGGCATGATTCAAATCATGGAAATCAGTACATATGCGGATCACTCCTTGCTTCTTATCAACCAGAATGGGGTTTGAAACCCACTCTGTCAAGGTAACGGAATAGATAAAACCGGCTTTCAACAGTTTCTCTATCTCTGCCTTAATTGAGGGTGCTTTCTTAGGATTCACCGCACGTAAGTGTTGCCAAACAGTCTTAGCATTGGGATAAGTCTTAATCTCATGTTTGACAATACAAGGGTCAATACCTGGCATTTCATCGTAAGACCAAGCAAAGATATCACAAAATTATTTAAACAGCTCAGTGTATTCTTGAATCTCAGCATGGGAACATTCTGCCCCAATATAGACATTCTCTATCCTACCAGGATCACGAGAGATATTGATAGGAATCATTGAAGATATATTTTCCATGTTTCCACCAGCCATCATATCAGGAGAGCTTAATGGAACCATAGGACTACCAATTCTCTCATTAATAACCTCCCTAAAGTCCTCAGGCTCCAAGTGGTCAAGCTCGGGAAGGAAGGAAGATCTATGATGAAGTTCTTCCCATGGTGGCTCAACTCCTGACATGGCCTCAATAATCGCTTCATCTGAAGGGAAAGCACTATCAAGGTAGTCGTGGCCGTGAGAAGACTATACTGCCCATGCAGGCAGCACATAAGGGTCCTCCTCCTCTTTTCGCGAAGAGGAAGGACTGGGCTCTCCAACCCACTCAAGATTAGCTTGATAACCTACCATAGTTGTAGGAAGTGGCACGTCTGTCGCGATGGGATCACTCAAAGTACTTGGTGTAGGAAGAATCCAAGGATCTTCCATATGACTCGTGCGAAAAGACACCAATCACATAGATGTTGAAGCCTCGCCAGAACTAGACCCTATCATAAGGATCAGTGCAAGACAACTAAAACTTCCCATGAGGGATGGATACATGCCTACACCCACACTCCCAGTTTCCAGCTGAGAGTGTTCAACGATCGAGATCGAAGCTTCTGAAGATGCGGTAACTGATGGATTCTTGAACGACATTTGATCAATCGTGACTATCTTCTCGTTAAATTGAAAGCATACAACACAAAATAGGGAAGAAGCTATGGCTTACGTACTATACATCCAATTCCTACCTAGCAAGAGATTGTAGTCAAGGGGCGCATCAACCACCTCGAATTCTATCACAACGGTCTTCTTTCCCAAACGGAACTTAAGCGAAGGAAGGATCCTGTGCGGTCTAAACAATATCCCATTGAACACAGTTAACATGGTCGCTAATTTAGACAACTCAGGGGAACCTAAACCCTTCCAACATGATAAAGGCATCACAGAAGTAGCAACGCCTTCGTCAATCATAGTGTGCTTGATGGTCATGTTAAGATATTCTACATGAATCAAAAGAGACACATAGTAAGGAAAGCGAGGCTGAAGTCTTGTGGTTCAAATTTAATCACAGAGGAAGAATTATCATCATTCACACCAAGGGCAGAAAGCAAAGCCTTCCTTTGTGAAGGACAACTCTAAAGCACTTCCAATGCAGACATCACACAAGGAGTGTGGCCCAAATCCTCGACAACTAAATATTTGTGGGCGGCTCGAGCATTAGGATTGTTCCCCGAACGCTTAAGGAATCCCTTAGGAATGCGATGTGCAGCTTCAGGTTTATCCATAGGTTTCTCAATATGCAAAGGAGTCCCTGGTGGATTAGGTTCCTTCCCTGGGCTGGGTTGTGAAGAACCATAGTCTTTCACACGGGTCACAACTTTCACAGCACATACCATATTAATGCAACCATGACCACTACCCTCCAGTGGATCTTGATCACCCCCAGACTGATCATAGGTCCTTGATTTCATATTTTGATTTTGAGGTAAAGGGTCTGTTAGCACAGCTAGGCCCTGTGCCAAGAATCTTGAGGCTTCATCGATATGAGGGTACAAGTAAGTGAGGTGATCGTCCTTACACAACTTGCAAGGAAATTTAACCTTACGTTAAGCTTTCTTGTGCCCCCCATCATTATGGGTGTTATTTTCATTATTATGATCATTTTCATTCCTATTCCCACCCTTACGATTATTCTTACCCTTCTTTTTATTCCCTTCGGGTTGCTGGTTACCCTTCTAGTTCGACGATTGCACTAAAAGCACACTCGCCGTTTGGGTGGGTTGAGATGAAGCTGTGGCTTGTCCCAAAGTAGATTGGTTGATTGACATTTGACTGACTTGTTTTTCAACCAAATCTATAGTTTTATCACTTGCACAACCAACAATGCCATCGGCATGTGGTCCAGGTTTAACTTTGGGGTCAAAACTAGAATGCGGAGCATTGGGAATGATCTCATATAATAAATCGGACTAAGCATAAATCAAGTATAGTTCCTCTGCCCTAAAAATGGCTTGTTCCTCATTTTGCACTCTGGATGTAGAAACATCCTTCCCTATATACGGAAATAACAACTTAAGGAACCATTCGAGGAGGAATTTCGGTGGGATAAAGGCTTTAATCAACCTCTTTCGTTTACGCCACTCTTGGATATGATCCGAGATATGTGTGGCTTTATCCTACTGAAATGTTGACAAGAGTTTAGTACCAACGTCATAACGCGTTGGTAGCTAGAAGTGGTTAAGAAAATTCATTGCAAGGTCATCGAACAGAGCGAATGCCCCCCTAGGTAGCTCTATATACTATTTCGCGGCAGGCCCTACAAGGGTGCGTTGAAACAACCTTAAATAGATTGAGTCATGATGTAAGGAATTTGAAGAGCACCATAGGTGAAAAGTAGTAACATGTTCGCTCGGATCCTCTCCTGTTTTTCCCTCGAATTTGGGTATGTCTAAGGGATGCTTATTACAGATAGTCATCCAAGCCAGGTCATGATCCACAAGATCATTCGTTAATCTCGACAAGTCAGGAAGATTCAGTGTTGCGAGGAAAGAGAGCCTAGGATGATGAGGTCGATGGACTGCTCCCTGATAGTTCTGATAGTTCTGATTCACATAGGTCTGATTACCACCATGGCCTTGGCCATAGTGCATTCCTCATGTTTGACCCATATAGGGTGGCATGGAAGTACCATAGTGTGGTGCACCTTGACTATTCAGAGCTACAAAGCTGTAAATTGGAGGGTAAGCACGTTGTTGATACCTTCCCCCATAAGGTGAAGAACCCTGTCCATACTGCATCCCATAATAGGGTCCATAAGTCATCGCATGAGATGTCCCATGAGACACTCCATAAGTAGGAATATACGTTCCAAAAGTAGGAATATACATCCCGGAAGTAGGAATATGACCTCTAGAAGTATGACCATGACCTCTCGAAACAACGGGCAGTGCATGTACTTGAGACATAACCGGTCTAGTAACTGTAGTACGGACATAACTCATAGTAACATTTTGGCCCGAAGGACCACGTGAATGAGGTGGAGGGTGAACATTTGAAGAACTAGGGACAGAGGACGAAGGGATCTGTGTAATTATGTACGTGCTATTCCCTATAGTCACTTTTCTTGGATCTGGTATCCTAATAGGATCACTAACCCTAGAGCTAAGAGGAATATGTGATGTAGCTTCCACCACCGGAATAGAAGGTGCAATGTGACTTGTGCTCCCAAACCTCTTCGCATGGTAAGGAATGAGAATGCCCTTAGGCATAGTGTTAGGATCAAGCTTAGATTTTACATGGAATGCCAAATCATGTGTAGGAAAATTAGACATACCATAACTACCATAACTAGTGCTTGCGGGTTCAAAATGAGTGTCGTCATCCTCCGGCATTCCATATGGGCAATGCGTCAATGGGGAATCAACCCTAGAGTGAGTAGGTCTATCATGAAAAGTTCCTATCTCAAAAATACCTGGACCTAACTCAGTCAAGTCAGGTGAAGGATCATAGTTAGGAGTAAATTCCCCATCTTCTACATGAATGGGAGAAGGTGGTTCAGGAATACCTTCTATATGGTCTCCCATGGTGTGTGAATCAATGTGCGAAGTAGTCCACCTGGATTGTCTATTTCTCTCTCCCAAAGGATGAGGAAATGTAGAAGGAGGAAGTCCTGCTAAACGACGAGAACGACGAGGAGCCACACCCGAATCCACAATGACTCAAAAAATATCAAAGACTCTCTATCTATGCAAACCCTAGGCAAGATATTGTGCACAAAGAAATCACCAATAAAATCTAAATCCAAACACAAGAAATCAAGGGTAGGATAAGTGAGCTCCCGAATGAAGCAGGTATGTCTCCCCTAGGAGAGGCTTGAGACTCCCATACACAACAAGAGGATGTACATAACCAATTATTGTGGCCCTCATCTTTAACGCGTAAAGTGACTGTGCTATCTGACCCCAACCTGGCTGAGACACTCACAGAATAACCCCTACAAAGTACCCCCTCGATATCCTAGGTAAGGTCACTAAGGTCACCTCAATATAATCAATGCTCAGGCAGATAGTCGCAGGTAGGATTGACTGTATGGGCAGGGTACCAAAGCCTGAAACTCTCGAAAGAGGCCCCAGATACGAATACAATCCTGGAAATATCTCTGGTGCTACTCAATTATGACTAGGGATCATCCCAATCAATAACCTCTCACACTACCTCGTGCTTAACTCCCTTTTGAGAGGAGGATGCTGAGAAACACTGGTTATACCAAGGAATTTCACACACTCACCTGGACAAACACATACATGTTGTTGTTTAGTGGTCTTGGAGAATTAACTCACAATGAACTATTCCAAAACCCTAAAACCTAATCTTGTTGGTGAACCCTATCAAATAAAATAGTGTAGTTCATTTTAATTAAGCGTTGATTTTAATTGGATTTATTACTCAAAAGAGGTATATGGCCGTGCAACTAATGGCGTTATAACACAACATGAAGTAAAATGCACACCTAACAATCAATGAAAATGCATTGTGTCCATGAAAAATAGGGTATGCTACTACGTGAAATGCACAATTTTCTTCAAATGGTAGATGCAAGCTTTCCTATATGAAATCTTGACTAGTACTCCAAAGAAAATCTAGTGCAAGTACTATGCAAAATGCAAGTTGCAGTGCATGATGATAAGCAAATATTTTTGGATTTTTTGAAATAAAAATGAGATATAAAAGAAAAAGAATGGCTCTACAACCCCTAGACTCTACAAGCACACACAAGTAGCACTCAAGCAAAGTACTAAGCTAAAAGAAATCTAATGCACTAATTCCAAAACAAAAAATTGAAAATGCAATGACAAGAACGTTCTTTAAAAAAATAAATTTACCCTAAAAAAACGTCTCTGGTTAGAAATAGAGGTGTATACAGACTCTAGCAGTATCAAAGGAGACTCAGCAATCATCAAAATTCACCCAGCAACCCTCCAACTTCCTCTAAAAGGAAAAACTAAGGGAATACGCGACTGTTCATTGTAAACCCACATGTGTACACGGAAATAGCAATGAAACCCATGTATATACGCTACTGTGAGTTCAAAACTTGTGTACAGGAAGAAAGGTGCATAAAAATATAGGAAAACAGACAAGCTGAGACAAACTTCACACCAATCAAACACTACCAGGAAAACATGCCCCCAGACACGACACATAAATAAGAGAAAAAGAGCAATTCAAAGTCATTGAATGCCAATAGAAAAACCCCAAAGGATAACTACTAGGAACTCCCCAGTGGAGTCGGCAATTCTGTTACGAATAGAAATTCCTATGGCTTGGGGTACCACAATAGACAACTTGACTCCAGAAATCAATCCTTTCCAATATGCAATAGAAATTAAATATCTAACACTAAAGGATCAGACCTCGTACCTTATTCTGGATGGTTGAAGTAGATCCCCATTGAGCTTTCTAACTTCAGCTTGAATTGATAAATCACTTCCTCAACAACAAGTAAACAAGACAAGCATACTATATATATTGGTGTTAGATCTATTCTAGCATATATAATAAACAATGTATAAGCATTTGAAATTATCCATGGATAAAATATTCATTCAAACATACATTATTAGACAGGAAAATATATTTCTATTAATATAAAATCAGAGATTACAATGGATACAACCTCTGTCGGCACGTCTGCGAATCAGAGAAACTGAGTCGCCCACTCGGGCCTCCACCACCTCAATCCTCCATCTCTTGATAGTAAGCTCACAAGCAAAAGGTAAGCTTGGGAAGAACACAAAAGTGCTCCAAGGGACAAAGGGATGCATACTCAAGCACAAGTTCCGGCAACAATGGACTATAGTTTCTTTGCTCTCAATTCTCTCTTATGCCTTCAATGTACCAAAGAGTTCCTTATATAGATTTTCAAAGGGGTAATGAAAGGTCGAATCTGAGTGATCTCAAGGCATAGGGAAAGCCAGGAGTCAATTGAGTCTGATCCATGTCAAGGAAAACTCCAAAAGGATTTGGATTATGCACACATCCCAATGTACGCGGTTTTAGGGGTAAAACCCATGTATATACACGATTAAGGGTTTAAAAGTCGCGTGTATCATTTTTCACATGTTTTTAGGGATGGTCAAGGAAACATCAAAGGACAAAAAATGGTCCAAGGGGTCTGAGGAGTCTGCAAAGGGATAGGGGAAGGCCATACAAGTTTGGTTCACATGGAGTGGTAAAATCAGCTATAACGAGAGATTTTAGCGACATGATTTTTCGTCACACTTATCATTAATGCATAATAACTACCATTGAAATTGAAGGTGAAGTACTAGTTTGTTGGTGGTTTCATTGAAATGATTAGAAATATTTCTTCATGTGACATAATTTGTTGCTACCACTTTCCATTTATTGTAGAACCATGTGAGTGAGTGAGTTTTTGCATGCACCAACATATTTCATATTCGTGTGAAATATTGGTCATTTCACTACATTCAACTGACTAACTTCTTGCATCGACCCATTTGTCTGCAATAGTTTGAGCCAAAGGTGTTTTCTTAGAGCATGGCCATTTCGGTTTCAAGTAATAGCACCATCCTAGAATCATGCATGGATGTTTCATCACCTGCACCTATTATGGAAGAGACTATAGAATTTGTCTCACAACTATTTCCGCTTGCATTAGTTATTTCACAAACATGGCAACATGGCCCATAAAGAAGGAAATAATATGACCATGGAGCTAGTCGCAAGAAGAGAACAATAGCTCCACATGATTTTGAACCATCAAGATCTAGGTCGTCAACCCTGTTCCTTGGTTATGTTCCTTTAAGGTCAGATGAGGCCTACCAAAAGTGACTATTGGCAAGAATTCCAAATATTAGTTGGTAAAGCTAGCCATATCAAAAGGGCTCCATGTGATGACATATATTTTTCCAAATTTGAAGAAGATGGGGTTCATTGACCATGATCTAAGGAAATTCCCATAATTTGAGATGTCATGATATACGAACATTGTCTGAAAGTTTGAGGATGGACCTATTCACTTATTCCCAATGGAGTGGGATAGAGGATTGCATAAATATTGGTTATTGTCGATGATGCATATGCCACATTTTGGTCACACAACAGAAGTGAATGCATGCATGAGGGAACTTCTAGTATGTTTTCATGGACGTTTCCTATGGATGGACAGAAAAATATCAGTAGATGTCTACCTAATTTCCCTTCTTCGCTAGAAAGGACCAAGTTACATCTCTTACCAATATCATGAAGGAGGAGTATAATATATCCGGATATAATAAAGGTGTTGTCACTAGAACTATCCCATAAAATTTTAGATTTTTTCTATCAAAATGGTCAAAGCCTTGAGTTTCTTGTGTTAACTTGTTTAAATATAAAGATAATTTTCTTGAAGATCACCAGGTGGAACATAAACAGATAGAAGGTCGTAGATACATGTTTCGTTTCCCATTACATGTAAGACATCTCTCATGGAGGGAAATCAGGCGAATGTGAAAAGTTAATAATCAAGAAAGTGATACAAAGTGTTGAAAGTATAAACAGCGGGGCTCTATATAGCATCTCAAAGTTTACCAAGCAAGCATCAAGTGTCAAAAATTCCCAACTGCATCTCTAAAGTTTGTCAGTTTCAAGATTAAAATGTTTTTCTATGATGATGGTATTTCTATCATACGTTTGCCAATACAAATTTGTCATCAAATATGTTTATGATTTTACATAGATAATTTAATAGAGGAATCTAGATGGTGCAGATGCCAACAAAGCTTCAATGTATTGAAATTTTAAACTTCAGGATCCAAAAGTTCATGGGTTATCTTCAGATATGCTGCCAGAGAAATCAAATGGAGATCTCCAATAGAACTCGTAGAGGATCATCATCATAGAACAAAAACATGTTAACTAAAATTGCTATATGCCAGTAAGGTGTTAAATTCCACCTAATTACTGAGATTGCTCTGATTATTAACCTATTATGTTGGATCTGTTAGCATCAGAATCACCATCATTCTAGAAGGATGACATGAAATTGTAGCCAGCTCCAAAGGGAACATTTTCATCAGATCTCGAATGAAAATAAAGTCATAAAGCCTCTATAAAGTTATTTCAATATAGTGCTATAAAATATCATTCTCCAAGATCGATACTTCAAAAGAAAATCAATGCAAAAGTCACAAGTTATTGAGAATAAAGTGGAAGCTAGAATCATTGCTAGTAGGCTCATAGAAAAGTTTGACAGCCAATTGAAAGTTCGGTGCCAACTAAGAAATTGGATTCAATTTCTATTCTATCTTATATTCTATATAAAGAGCGCCAAGCAGATTGCAGAGAGGAGGGAGTTCTAGCTGAGAGGGCTGAGGATGTATTGGAAGTCAGAGTGCTGTATGCATTTTGTATATCTTAATATGAAATGACTACTTTAAAATGATTATAATCATGAGCCTGTTTTTCTTTTATACATGAATTGTATCTAGTTATGATTTTATCTTGTGTGTGGTATTGATAATACATTACAAGATTCTTATAATGATGTGCAATTACCTTTAAATGTCTTGTTGAAGAACCAAACTCATTCTTTATAAATTCATGCTCGTAGTATTTCCTATTACTGTATTTTACAATGATACATTTCCTGCTGTTTGATCTTTAAACCTAGTCTAATCTCTGTACTATTATACCTCCAGCACTCTATCAACTCAATTGCCCAATAAACCAATTTTAAGGATTCACTAGCCATGCTCCTTATGCAGTCAAGGTGCATCTTTTAGTGATAACATCTTCTGGCGCTGTTACCAGGGAACAGAGGAATGAAGACATACTTCCCTAGGTTGTATGAAAATGAATATATCCATACTTTGATGGTGAACAAAGGTAGGAGACATAGTGGCTGCGATATTCACCTGGTGACTCCACTGTTTTCAAAATGACATATTTAGTTGCCGATCCAATTACTTCATGTACCAATACAACATGGTTTGAGTTAGATCCTATTTTTCTTCAATATTTTCAAGAATGGATAAGTATATCTTCTAATGATGAATGGGACAAAGATTTATCTTCTTATTTAGATTATTATAACATCTTTAGTGAAGAAGATAAATTTGATTTCTTGAAGAAGCTTTTAAAAGCATTCGAGTTAGAATATGAAATATTGTTGTTAGAAAAGACTTCTCAAGATGTTATTATTGGTGTGATGCATGAAAATATAGTCCTGCATAAACAAGAATTTATCATGATCCAAAAAGATGACTTGACAAATAAATTTGTTGATCATGAGATTGTGGATGCATTTTTTAAATATTTCCGCTGCTCCAAATTTTTTTGAAGATATGTGCGTGACCCTGAATAAAAAATTAAATACGCATATATTGGAAAGTAAAAAGTGGCTTTCAAATGATTGTGAAAAAATGGCTTTATGGAAACAGTGAGGTCAGAGCTTATCCAAAGGAAGTTTACTTATCTTGAACAAGAAATAAGGATATTTGGTCAAAACATGGCTTTTAATTCTTTTTATCATCCAGTAGCTTCCTATCTTGAGGTTTTTATCAACTCCAGTCATTCAATTTTGTTCAGCTGTAAATATGGGTTTTAGGTTCATGATGAATTGCCTATAAGTTCTTCAATCTTTATTTTACTGAAGCATATTCTAGGAGTTCAATTGCTAAGTAAATTTTTATCTTGGTTTCATTGGAAATGGAATTACACATGATCATCTTGATCTCTGCGAGATTATATTAGAAGTGTGGATAAATAAGCTCATCCATGAGCATTTACTTTTTTGCAGTTTTCACAATGTGATTAGATTTTTAGCAGATTTATCTTGTTTGAATAAGTGGTGGCATATTTCAAAAGTTTTCAGAGGTTGATTGAGTAGTTGACCGTATAGCCCAATGGATGAGGCACAATTCTGCAAGTTCTTGGCAGCTCGCAGCGATCATGCCATCCCTAGATGAGGCCAGATGTTGTCACCAGAACTATCCCATAAAATTTTAGACTTTTTCTATCAAAATGGTCAAAGCCTTGAGTTTCTTGTGTTAACATGTTTAAATATAAAGATAAGTTTCTTGAAGATCACCAGGAGGAACATAAACAAATAGAAGGCCGTAGATACATGTTTTGATGCCCATTACGTTTAAGATATCTATCATGGAGGGAAATAAGGCGAATGTGAAAAGTTAATAATAAAGCAAGTGATACACAGTGTTGAAAGTATAAACAACGGGGTTCTATATAGCATGTCAAAGTTTACCAAGCAAGCATCCAATGTCAAAAATTCCCAACTGCATCTTTAAAGTTTGTTGGTTTCAAGATTAAAATGTTTTTCTATGATGATGGTATTTCCATCAGAAGTCTGCCAATACAAATTCATCATCAAATACGTTTATGATTTTCCATAGATAACTGATTAGAAGAAGCTAGATGGTGCATATGCCAACAAATATTCCATGTGTTGAAATTTTAAACTTCAGGATCCAAAAGTTCATGAGTTATCTTCAGATATGCTACCAAAGAAATCAAATGGAGATCTCCAACAGAACTTGCAGAGGATCATCATCATAGAACGAAAACATGTTAACTAAAATTTCTATATTCCAGTAAGATGTTAAATTCCACCTAATTACTAAGATTGCTCCAATTATTAACCTATTATGCTAGATCCGTTAGCATCAGAATCTCCATCATTCTAGAAGGATGACACAAAATTGTATCCAGCTCCAAAGGGAACATCTGCATCAAATCTTAAATGAAAAGAAAGTCATCAAGCCTCTATAAAGTTATTTCAATATTAGTGCTATAAAATATCATTCTCCAAGATCGATACTTCAAAAGAAAATCAACACACAAGTCACAACTTGTAGAGAAGAAAATGGAAGCTAGAATCATTGCTGGCAAGCTCATAGAAAAGTTTAACAACCAAATGAAAGTTCAGTGTCAAATAAGAGTTTGGATTCAATTTCTATTCTATCTTATCATCTATATGAAGAGTGACAAGAAAATTGCAGAGAGGAGGGAGTTCCAGCCGAGAGGGATGAGGATGTATTGGAAGTTAGAGTGTTGTATGCATTTTGTATATCTTAATATGAAATGACTGCTTTGAAATGATTATAATCATGAGCCTGTTTTTCTTTTATACATGAATGGTATATAGTTATGATTTTATGTTGTGTGTGGTCTTGATAATCCATTACAATATTCTTATAATGATGTGCAATTACCTTTAAATGTCTTGTTGTAGAACCAAATTCATTCTTTATAAATTCATGCTCGTAGTCTTTCCTATTACTGTATTTTACAATGATACATTTCTTGCTATTTGATCTTTAAACCTAGCCTGATCTCTGTACTGTTATATCTCCAGCACTCTATCAAATCAATTACCCATTAAACCAATTTTAAAGATTCACTAGCCATGCTCCTTATGCAGTCAAGGTGCATCTTTTAGTGATAACATCTTCTGGCACCATTGTTGAGGAATGGAGGAATGAAGACATACTTCCATAGGTTGTATGACAACGAATATATCCAGACTTTAATGGTAAACAAAGGCTGGTGACATAGTGGTTGCGATATTCACCTGGTGACTCCACTGGTTTAAAAATGACATATTTAGTTGCTGATCCAGTTGCTTCATGTACCAATACAACATGGTTTGAGTTAGATCCTATTTTTCTTCAATATTTTCAATAATGGATAAGTATATATTCTAATGATGAATGGGAAAAAGATTTATCGTCTTATTTAGATTCTTATAACATCTTTAGTGAAGAAGATAAATTTGATTTCTTGAAGAAGCTTTTAAAATCATTTGAGTTAGAATATGGAAGATTGTTGTCAGAGAATACTTCTCAACATGTTAGTATTGGTATGATGCATGAAAATATAGTCCCGCATAAACAAGAATTTATCTAGGTTGATCCTTCTCATCTTGAAAATAATAAAAGTGTGCTACAATTTTTATTTTTTTTATGAAGATATTGTTGTTGAAGGATTCCCCACCGAATCAAAATCTCCAATGATCCAAAAAGATGACTTGAGAGATAAATTTGTTGATCATGAGATTGTGGAGGCATTTTAAATATTTTCGCCGCTCCAATTTTTTTTGAAGATATGTGCGTAACCCTGAATAAAATATTAAATAAGCATATATTGGAAAGTAAAAAGTGTCTTTCAAATGATTGTAAAAAAAATGGCTTCATGGAAACAGTGAGGTCAGAGCTTATCCAAAGGCAATTTACTTATCTTGAACAAGGAACAAGGATATCTGATCAAAACATGGTTTTAAATTATTTTTATCATCCAGTAGCTGCATATCTCGAGGTTTTTATCAACTCCAGTCATTCAGTTTTTTTCAGCTGTAAATATGGGTTTCAGGTTCATGATGAATTGCCTATAAGTTATTCAATCTTTATTTTACAGAACCATATTCTAGGAGTTCAATCGCTAAGTCAATTTTACACTTGGTTTCATTGGAAATGGAATTACACATGATCATCTTGATCTCTGCAAGATTAGATTAGAAGTGTGGGTAAATAAGCTCATCCACGAGCATTTACTTTTTTGCAGTTTTC
Source organism: Pseudotsuga menziesii (assembly GCA_001517045.1). Lineage (NCBI taxonomy): Eukaryota > Viridiplantae > Streptophyta > Pinopsida > Pinales > Pinaceae > Pseudotsuga > Pseudotsuga menziesii. The sequence goes on from LPNX011187689.1 coordinate 108,850, forward strand.
ACAATGTGGTTAGATTTTTAACAGATTTATCTTGTTTGAATAAGTGGTGGAAGATTTCAGAAGTTTTCAAAGGTTAATTGAGTAGTTGGCTGTATAGCCCAATGGATAAGGCATAGATTTGCAAGTTCTTGGCAGCTCACAGGGAGCATGCCATCTCGAGACGAGGCCAAATGTTGTCACGAGAACTATCCCATAAAATTTTAGACTTTTGCTATCAAAATGGTCAAAGCCTTTAGCTTCTTGTGTTAACTTGTTTAAATATAAAGATAAGTTTATTGAAGATCGCTAGGAGGAACATAAACATATAGAAGGCCGTAGACACATGTTTTGCTGCCCATTACATGTAAGACATCTCTCATGGAGGGAAAGTAGGCGAATGTGAAAAGTTAATAATAAAGCAAGTGATACAAAGTGTTGAAAGTATAAATAGCAGGGTTCTATATAGCATGTCAAAGTTTACCAAGCAAGCATCCAATGTAAAAAATTCCCAACTGCATCTTTAAAGTTTGTTGATTTCAAGATTAAAATGTTTTTCTATGATGATGGTATTTCCATCAGAAGTTTTCCAATACAAATTCATCATCACATAAGTTTATGATTTGCCATAGATAACTAATTAGATGAAGCCAGATGGTGCAGATTCCAACAAAGCTTCCATGTGTTGAACTTTTAAACTTTGGGATCCAAAAGTTCATGGGTTATCTTTAGATATCCTTCCAGAGAAATCAAATGGAGATCTCCAATAGAACTCGCAAAGGCTCATCATCATAGAATGAAAACATGTTAACTAAAATTGCTATATGCAAGTAAGGTGTTAAATTCCACCTAATTACCGAGATTTCTCTGATTATTAACCTATTATGCTTGATCCATTATCATTAGAATCACCATCATTCTAGAAGGATGATATGAAATTGTAGCCAGCTCCAAAGGGAACATCTGCATCAGATATTAAATGAAAAGAAAGTCATCAAGCCACTATAAAGTTATTTCAATATTAGTGCTATAAAATATCCTTATCCAAGATCGATACTTCAAATAAAATTAATGCAAAAGTCACAAGTTGTTGAGAAGAAAGTGGAAGCTAGAATCATTGCTGGTAGGCTCATAGAAAAGTTTGACATCCAATTGAAAGTTCGGTGCCAACTAAGAAATTGGATTCAATTTCTATTCTATCTTATCATCTATATAAAGAGCGATAAGCAGATTACAGAGAGGAGGGAGTTCCAGCCGAGAGGGCTGAAGATGTATCAGAAGTCAGAGTGCTGTATGCATTTTGTATATCTTAATATGAAATCACTGCTTTGAAATGATTATAATCATGATCTTGTTTTTCTTTTATACATGAATTGTATCTGGTTATGATTTTATCTTGTGTGTGGTATTGATAATCCATTACAGTATTCTTATAATGATGTGCCATTACCTTTAAACGGTCCTATTCTAGAACCAGATTCATTCTTTATAAATTCATGCTCGTAGTCTTTCCTATTAATGTATTTTACAATGATACATTTCCTATTGTTTTGATCTTTAAACCTAGCCTGATCTCTTTACTATTATACCTCCATCACTCTATCAACTCAATTACCCATTAAACCAATTTTAAAGATTCACTAGTCATGTTGCTTATGCAGTCAAGGTGCATCTTTTAGTGACAAAAAAAGGATTTTCCATTGCCTCTATCAATGACACCGATGTTCGGTTCACCACTAAAGTGTTATCCAGGAAGATGTTAAGGAATATGCAACCGAACTAGTGTACTTCCAAAATGATTGTTGAGGCAGAGCAGTGTATTGCAGGCATTTAGATGAATTGGTCAACCTACTTGTTGAACCAATTACTAGCAGATACCACTGATGCGGAAGAAAAGGGTAATACTTTTAATTATTCATGGATTTTAATTTTGATTTCATTTGTCACATGGGTAGAGTTGATGGAATACCAAGGGGTATATGTACATGTACAATGCACAGGAGCATGATAAAAGAATCTCTTGGATGAAAAAGTAGAATCCATGATGGAAAAGTTATAACAACATTCAATTTTATTTGCAAGGTGAGGATGAAAGATATTATATTAGAAAAAAAGCAAGAATTACCGATGATACCATACAATGGTTTCACAACGTCATCATATTTTCGGTCGAGGATCATCATATATTCCTATAGTCACAACAAGACCCACATAATAAGTGGTTGGTTACATTGTTTTAGTTATCTACTAAAGAGATTGAAACGATTGTTCAGGATTGGCCCGACGAATGGAGACAACATATCACGGAGGATCAAATATATGCAGAAAATGAGTTGTGACAGGATGTCACATCAGAAAATCATAATGGAAATTAGTGAGGACATCCACAGGGGGAAGAGATGCCAAGATGTTCCCCATATGAAAACAAACTAGAGTCTAGCAAAACTCTGGTAGATATATAATTGGGCGAGAAGAGAAAAAGATCTGAAAAATCTAAAAAGAGTCATAAGAAGAGGAAGGATGAAAAAAAATCTAGATATGTCGGTCTTACAAATCATGATTATAATTTTATATGGGATCGGATGGAAAAAGTAGCAAATGAAAGATGCAAAAAAATTGATGAGAGACACACCAAAGTTGTTAAAAATGTTACAGACTTACTATAGACTCTTTGTGTCATAGTAAAGGAGGTAAGAGGAATGGTTGGCCCAGAACCACATCCAATAATGTTACATGAAGAAGTTGTCTCATCTCAAAAGAGACTGGTCGACATGCCTTCGATGCCATCAAATAGAAAGATTCAAATTATTTCTAAGGGGGTTGGCTTAAGTACACTCGAACACAATTCCATGATCAAGGATATTGGTCATGTGAATTTTGATTTTTCTATAGGACACATGTATCTATTGCATACTATTTAGTAGTTTGCAGTAAAAGAAATGAATAGAAGAGAGCGTGAGGTATTTAACAAACTTAAACATTCCAATAATACCATTATGTCATTGAAAAGTAAAGTCAAGGAGACATAACATAAATAAAAAACCTAACAAGAAAATAGGAAGATATTGGATGAAGTTGTCGCACTTGTATTTTTATGTCATGATGAAATTATACTTGAGATTTTTTTCAAGGCCAAAATATTCTGAATTGGGGAAGTAGCAGGAAAACTCCGCAAACAAGTTGTAGAATTGGAATCGAAGTCTACTCCCAGTATACCTCCTAAGGTACTTGAAGCTTGACGGAACGTAGTAAATAAAACTATGTAGAAAACTGAGGAGGATGAAGCACTTTGTGCGAAGGTATATGAACAGGCTTCTCAATCATGGGAATCATTGATGGATGACACATAACTAGAGCAGGTAACATAGCAACTTCATACTACTGAGGAAAACATGAATAAACTAAACAATGAATTGAAGAAGTTGACAACAATGAAAAAGATTAGAAAGGATTCTGATCTTAAAAGATTACATAAGCAAGTAGTTAGATTTCAAAACTCATAGCACAATCGAATAGATCATGTTGCATAGCTACAGACGGAAGCATAAAAGGCTACAAGAACGATACACCTAATTCATGAAAAGGTGAGATAGGAATTGGGTGTGATAGAAGTAGCAACTTAAGAACATATTAGTTCCAAACTTGTGGAACAATTGCATAAATTCTAGGAAGAATTGCAACCAGAAGCATAAGTAGTAATGAATATAGGTCAAGATTTTTACAGCAATATCACATCGATAGAAATTTCAGAACCTGGCTGAGAACAAGCCACAGGTGAGTGTTGGGGGCTATTTGTCCTAGAAATATATAAACAAAATTTTGTTCAAAAATATGAAGATTTTGGTCGTAAGGTGAGCAAAGGCCACGACGGGAGAAGTTGTAACAAAAGAAGAGAAAAGCAAGTCGAAACGAGAACTTCGACAGAGTTTTTGGTAAAATATAGTTAGACTAATAGTCTATTTTGGGAATAAATATTTATTGTAAACTAGGCCGATAGTGCTTATTTTTATATGTAACATGATGTTTTGGGTAGAACAACCTATCAACTGATAGTTGAGAATCCTTCGATGGTTAAATCAAGAAATGTAAAAGGTTTTAAGTTCTATCCAAGCTGTGTGCAGACACTATAATAGAATAGCATGGAGAGAGAGAGAGAGAGAGAGAGAGAGAGAGAGAGAGAGACCAAAACCACAGACCATGAGACGAGTAAAGAATTCATTAATTCTAAAGAACATATAAATAAGAGTCTACAAGTTGTGTGTGTAGACCAAAGGCGTTCAAATATTCCTCATTCCAAATGAAGAGTTCCTTTGTTGTTTTTCCCAAATGGGTATCCACTTTAAACATGTATCTTTATGTATATGATGAATGAATGTTTATCATGAATGCATATGTTTAAAAGTGTCAAGCATATAGTGATCTGATCACATGGAATGTTGATTAATGTGTGATACAATATATATGTTTTACATGTTTTTTTATGTGTGTCGACGTCTTGATATGCTACATTCTCTCATAAATGTATGATTTTGTTCCCTCATTTCTGTTGAGTGGCTTGCTGAATACTGAGATAAGAAAGTCCCCTTCCATAACTGTAGAAATATTTTTCTAGCAACCCCCAAAGATATATTGGGTGAGACCTCATCTGCGTTGTAGGTGTTGCTAATGGAGTGATACTCTCTCGGGTCAATATCTAGGGATTTATTAATGAACGACAGATCTAAACCTCGATTGATAAAATATGCCAATAGTTCTCCTTGTAGTTGCATTGTGACACCTTGACGTGTAGGTAAACATTTGACATGGTTATAGCTAGGTGCATTCTAGTGTTGTTGCACAAAGACTCAATATTTGTAGCCACTGGCTCATAATAACTCGATTTGATTGGAACATGCCCATCTAACAAAGAGTTTCAACAATTTTATCATTTCCAGTCTCTTGCAATGTCAAGCAAGCGATGATTGACCCATGGCTACTAGTCCAAATAATGGTTCCAATGGTGTTTATCCTATACTTTAGGAGGTATATTAATATGCATGGACCACTATGCATCTATGTAATCTCAATATGATACATACTAATGCAAGGATGGAATTGGCATGTTTCTCACGAGTAGGAAACTTAGAACCGAATACCTATCCATTGGAGAATGAAGTGAGAGAAATATATTACATGTTTACAAGGAACCTATCTTCTAGGTTCCCTACACAACATTTCTATGCAAATCACACACATTGCAACACCTCTACCTTCTTCATTATGAAAAATTAAAACTGTGGGAAAAATCTCTAGTGCTTATTTATAAGATTTCTTTTTCCATGATTCTTTACTTCACCATTTTTCACATAAATCAAGTACACTAATCTGTAATTATTGCTCACTCTACAAATTCAAATCTATTATGAAATATGGGTATTAACTATTTCCTTCTGAATTGATTAATTGTTAGAATCAATCCCGATCTCTATGTTTTCACGAACTTCATGGATTTATTAATTGTGAAGAGTAATAATCCTAATTGTCTGGTCATTGTTTAATATGCAATGCCATATCAAATACATTCTATGATCTTGAAAACATTATGAAATATTATCGAAACCGAGATCTCCACTCCACATATCTTCCATAGTGCCATGTCCTCTATCTTGTTGGTCTGGATCATCTGTTGCTAATTAAATATTGGACTCTTTATTTTTGATATGGATTAAATATTTAATGTTGTTAACTGTGATAGTAGGTGCGTATAGTCCATATAATTCGGTTTTTTCTACTATGCAAATAATCATACACACTAGTAATTGAAACGCTAAATTCTTTTATGGAAGTGCAAGCATCCATTAAACATATACAATTTAAACACAAAAAGAAACATAAAATTAGAAACATTGATCAACGACCAAAGAAGAATGCTGCATATGAAAAATTGCAATATAGTCAAGTTATTGCATTCTTGTCATGCACATTGTAGCTAGCGGCTCTTATTTATGAAAGACCCTTTAAAAAAAAATTATTCCTTCTTTTGTACAAATTCATTGTTTTTTCATAAGAGAACCTTTTAAACCTTATAGTCAAAATTATTGGTTCAAAATTTGTATATCTATAATGTTATAGAAATTTTAAAGAAAATTGAAATGATAAACAATTCATTTATTTCCCTACACATAATTTATAGTTCAATATCTCAAGCACTAATATGCTTTCTCTCATTTTATGTAGCTGTTTCAAATTAGGACAAATTTTCCAGTTGAAGGAATCAACATCATAAACACCCTAGGTGTTGTAAATACTATGAGTTCCAAGATGTAAAGTGACATTCTCCCACACCAAATTTTGTAGATAAAACTTTGAAAGAAATGTCAAATCTTCTGAACCTGGAATAATACTAGGATAAAGGCCAACGTATTTAGAAACCATCATCTATAATTTGCTATGAATCACCCTCGTTCAATGTATAATACCAACTACAAATGATGTAAAACATATTACCATAGTAATGGAAATATGTAACAAAACAATTCCTTAGTGCTTCGAGTTACTAATATTATGTTTTCATTAATTGTACCTACTTCAAAAAATAGCTTTGATTCCCACGTCTCTTTATGACGTCCAATACAAGGCCTTCAAATTTTAGTTTAAATGGTGACATCTAATTTCCCACTGATTTGGATATGGAATTCTTTCTAGAATCCTATTGTTCTTTTTTCGGTAACTGCGTAAGAGATACTATATATTCATGTAAGTATATAAACGAAAGTATGTGTGTGAGAAATTGTTGTAAACCTATTTGGTGGTTGTAATTCTTCATTGTTGAACAATAAGAATACCGATAGCATTTCCCTATTGATGTGTCCCTATTAAAGGTTTACCGTGTAAAATCTCTACGTTCTTTGTGTGATTGCTATTAATATCTGTTATAGCGTGATTTTCCACACCTGATGCATATGGCATTCCCTTGTACCTATGCAGATTCATTATACTCCACTTACTCACCATAGGCTTGATGCTCCAATTTAACCCTTTAAAAAACACTTTTGAAGGTACACGCGGGTCACAATTCTAAAAATTGCGTATACACAACTTGCACCATTGTGACCTGTGTACATAGGATTTTATGCTCAAAACAAAAAAATATTTAGGTTTTTCCCCATCAAGTAACAAATTCCTTCATCCTTGGCCTTCCATATGTCGAGAAACGCTCAGATTCTTTCCTTCATTTCCTATTTAGGGGTTATATATTGAGTTACTTGGAAGCATTGGAGGAGGAGAAACTTCGAGAGTAAGGATATTATAGAGGATTTTTTCCCCATTATTATATTCTTGAGTTTGCATCTCTTTGTCCTTTGACGAATCCATTCGTGCTCTTTCCCAAGATATCCATTATCTTTGTGAGATTACCATTTTATGGAGGATTAAAATGATGCAGGCCTAGGTGGAGGGACTTGATTTCTCGATTTCAACAAGGTGCCAACAAAGGTTATCATTTTGTATCTATGTTTTACATTAATATAAATATCCATTTCTCATCCAATTTCATGTGCGATTATAAATTTTATTATACATGGATGTAATTGCTTCATATATATGTTTAAATTCAATATGCTATATTAGACACTAACACATTATATATCATTCTTGTATATCTCTCAGTTGTTAAGGATGAATTATAGGGACAAGTTTTGATCAAGAGCTCAACGGTGGTCTTCTTCAAACATCCGATTGAGGTATGGTTATTACCCCTTAGTGATTAGTCTATTTGATGTATCTAGCATGGTTGAGAATGGATTTATTTCTGGTGTCATACTGTGTGTTGTGGTCCACCCCAAGCCATAGGAATTTTTTCTCTATAACCAAATTGGAAACAATACTGGGGATTTTCATTTTTGGGTGTAGTTTTGGGTGCATTTTTTGCTCAATTGCTCCTTGTTTCTCTATGTTTTTTTGTTGCATTTGGAAGTATGTTCATTGATTGATAGTCCCCTAGAGTGGTTTAACCCTTGTCCTACTTTCTACACCTTATTCTTTGTATACACGGGTCAGAGAACATGCAATCGTGTCTGTACATGGGTTGTGCAATACCTAATCGCGTACATACATTTTTGTTCTTTGAACAGTCGCATATATCTCCCTTTTTGGTTGGGATTTTGATGTAGGAAATTTCTACGTGGGTTGTGATTATGGATGGGTATTCCTGGGTACGAATGATGTCTGTTGACTACTACTTTTGTGACTAGAAAACCCTTTTTTATTAATTTTCTTTCTTTGAAAATTTTTCTTGTCAATTTATCTCCTTTTTGTTTTTCCATTAGTGCATTAGTCATTTAGTCTCAGTATCTTGCTTGTCTTGTGTTTGTTTCTTGTTGCAAAGACTGAGAATTTTAATGAATTTTATTGCATTTTCATTCATTTATCTTGAAAATACAACATAATTCTATAGTTGCATACATACTTGCATCTAACATATGCATTTAAGGAGGTATTTGCATTGGGTTACTTGGATGAGAGTAGTGTTTAGGATTTCATAAATGAAGGATTCCATTGGCATTTGAAAAGGAAAAATATTTTTTGTGCATTACATTTAGTGGCATACAATTTTTCATTTGGAAACAAAGTTGTGGTTGGCATTATTTTTAGGTGTGCATATTTACTTTTATTGTTGAGTCATAACATCAGTGCTTGCATGACCATATCCCTTGAGTAATCACAACCTATAAATTAATGCTTAAATTAAAATTGATTACAAAATTTTTCTTTTATAGGGTTTACCAACAAGCTTAGGTTTTAGAGTCTTGGAATATGATGTTGTCAGTAAACTTCTCCAAGACCATGAAACAAAAAAAATTATGTTTATTTATAGGATATAAGAGAAATTCTTGGTATAATCAGTGTTCTTATGATGCTTTTCTTACAAGGTATTTAAGCTCGAGGAAGCACGCATATTGGCGGTGGGGATATCCCTCTACTACCTTCTTTTGAGCACCAGAGATATTTCCAAGATATTATTCGTATCTCAAGGATTTTGAGGTACCTTTGGTGTTTTCAGTATTTTGGATTTGTTACCATTCCCATATGGTAGATCTCACTTGCGACTGTCGGCCACAACATTGATTATATTTTGGTGAACATAGTTTCCTTACCTAAGTATTATAGGGGGTGCTTGCAGAGGTTGTTTTGTGATTGCCTTAACCAGGTAGGGGATGGACAACATAGTCTCTTTATGCGTTGAAGCTGAGGGCCTTTATAATTGGTTACACTCCTAGTGAAAATGACTCAAGGAATAATATTGATCTCATCATACTTATTTTTAAGTGATTAAATGAAATTTTGAATTTCTGTATTCTCATCAACTACTGAATAACTACCACGTTATACGAGGGAAATCCAAAATACAAGGATGTTTATAGCTTCCTAGCCTAGTAGACATGAACCATCTATCTACTTGACCTTCATAAACGAAGTGTCGTTAAATCTAAGGGATCATGACACATGATTCCCAAAGACAAGTGTTAACAAGTATTTGAATACTATGTATTTTATACATAGTATGTATAAAGAATTAATTATGATTAATTATATAATTGAATAAAGAAAGAAGAGAAAACTCCACCAATTATTATTTATTATGAAAGGATTAATAAATAGTGAAATATCTATGAAAGACTAACTAGGAACTAGTTAAAAGTTCCTAGGTTAAGAATTGAAAATTACCTCGGTAAATTAAAAAGGGTTAAATCAAGAAATCAATGATTTATTGATTTAACTGCCCCTTTGACTGAAAAGTCTACCCATAAAGACTCAAGCCAAGCAAAGGCTTTGGGGTTCTGATTTTTATCTAGGAGAATTATTAGTCTGCCTGTTCTACTCTCAAGTGTTCTCTTGGAGAACTTTTCCTGCAATGAAAAGAGGATTGATTCAGAACTGATTACCAGTTAGGAAAACCCTACCTTAGGAGCTCTAAGCTACTTGCATGTTGGAGTCCATCTTGGGGGGATCCAGATTAGAGCCAAGAACGGTTTCGGGTCATGGTTGGGAGGAACATAGTAGTTCCCAAGTGATTTGTTCATCAGAGGTTAGAGGTCAGAGGTTAGATCTACATTGAATTGTTAATGCTAATTATTTAAGTGTGCAGGTGCAGCCATTGACAAAGTTTCAATTTCAGGTATGAAACTCTTGAAGGCCCTATTCTACTTCTTCCCAAAGTTTCATTACTGTTTATGATTAAGTAAGGACTAAAATGAAATTTCTAACCCTAATGGTTATGTTTTATGGTTATCAATTTGCTAAGGTTGTATATGCAATTTACTAATCATAGGCTGGAGAAATCTGATTATATGTTGTACATTACCAGGTTTTGTACTTTGAGTGAAATTCTGTAAGTATCCCATGTTTAGTTTATGTGCACCATACTTGGTTTTTGTTACCAGTTATCCTATTCTACAGGTGGCATTACTTTGCTGACATATTTCATTTGACAACAGAGGGTTGTTTTTAATTCAAGTTCAGTTCAGAAGTACACGTTACATACATACATACATACATACATACATACATACATACATACATACATACATATATATATATATATATATATATATATAGTTACATATATATATTAGTCTTCAAATAGTTTTATAACTTATGTACTATTTGTTTTATTATAAACTAAAGAGCAAAACCTAAATATTTTGAACTAAATATACTAGGAACAGAATTCATATAATGAACAAGCTAAACAATTATTAAAGACCTTCTAAGGTCTGCTCTATATAATCATATAGAAACAAATTAAATATCATAACATTCCATTTTAATAAACATAATCAAAATTAACCAAAAAGAGAGGCATCATGACCTTCCATGTGGTCCATGGTCAAAACTCTGTATTATTATATAAAATCCACAATCCAAATCGTATCCATTTCCATAACTCAAATGTTTAATTAACAGTCCTATTATTATAGTCATCCATTATCAAACATTAAGGGTGTTAAAGGTCCTATTTAAATCTATCTACATATAACCAACATATCATATTAACCATTGGAAATAACTAAAACCCATTTTGTCATCAAGAGGTCGCGACATCGAATCCTGTAGATGTCTAAACCTAAAATAGTAACATTAATAAGACTATAAGCTTTTCTTATCCAACATTTAGCAATTGCATAACCATCTCTTTACAGTCAGTGCTATACATCTAGAATGAACATGATATGCTTTTAAGCTATGCCACAATCCTTTAATCCAAACAACGTATACTAACAATGAGGTCATAAAGACCCCAGTTACGGCCTCGGCCAAGATTTAAACTAATCACATTGTCATGCTTTCAAACCAAATCGGCATCATGGGTTGTCAGAACCTCGGGCTATCACATCCTTTTTCTTCCAAGTAAGCATTTTACATTATAAAATATCAACTAAAAAGCTAGTGCAGTTGTTGGGAGAGGCATATGTCATTCATGGCATGGCCTGCACCCATGCTGAGTAATTAGAAAACTAAGAATACAATACTCAGTTTTAATATACAGATCCTATTTATAAGCTAATGCAGAGCACATGGTGGCAAGCCAATGGGCTACGACACCATTGTTACAATGGTGCAGCCCATGGCATATGCCTAAGCTCTAGAAGCTCCCTGTTCAAAATACATACCAAACAAACAGTGTTTTGCGCATATGGCCATAACCCAAAACCATATTAAATACACCGAGTAATTCTTTACAGGTTGTAGGGCCACGATCGATTCCATTAGAGGCCACATAAAATGCAACCATTAAATAACCATACAAAACCCAATTTACACAATATTTAAACGCTGGAGGAATTCATAGGTATTTCATACCAAAACCTTACAATCTTCATATTAAAAACCAATGCAGAGTGACATTACACAGTGAGGCACGAAATCTCTCAACAATCAGTCAAAGTAATTAAAACGTTAATGGCAAGTTGTGAGCTATGGCACCATTACAAGTAATGGTGCAGCCACGGCCCAAACAAGTGTCAAATATCTGAACAAGAGTCCATGTAAAACCAAAGCAAACTACAACATAAACCCCTAAGGTAGAGTAGCCAAGTGCCACACGAAACCCCAACCCAGGAAAGATTTCCAACTTAGGAATGCCCAAAATGAGAGGAGGCAAGTGATTCTTACCAGTATGCTTACCATGGTCGTGGAGAAGAAATCCCAAATCGATAGTGCAGCCTGTGCAAACCCTGGAGCGCCTTCGCATGCACTTGCGGACAAACCACAATGGAATGAGGAGCATGACCATGCCATGGAGGAAACTAAATGAAGCATTTCATTTTACCCAGAGCTGGGTTAAACTCACCTGCGAATTGATGGGGTCGACTCCATTCTCCAAACGCGTGGACCTCTCACTACACCACACTGCCAATACCATAATGAACATACAACGAATGCCAATTCTTTTGCCAAGGGTTTTCACCAACCCCAATGGAATTAATGGCACCAGCTGGTGGCCATTAACACCACCATAAACCCCATTCATAAGATCATGTATCAACGTTATATCAACCATGTCTTATGTTAAAACCCTCTATACTATGGTTTCGCCACCCTTTGAATGTCAGCGCAGTCTAAATGCTAATGACGTGGTATGTATACCATAGTCCCAACCTTATGATATGCACATCCTTAACACTATCATATATTGTTACAATGTTTTTTCTTACACTATCATATAACGTTATAATGTGTTCTCTTAGCTTAAGCTTATAGTGTTATCACTTGCCCTTGGTGCTAGCTCATATAGGTAGTGTATGCGCTTAAGTTGTAGGTCTAGGTTGTAGCATTATGCGTTATGGAAAACATAGTATGCCATGATGCCCTCGCTAGGAAGAACAAGCATAAGTCTACAAGCTCATGACCAAGGTAAACCTGCAAAACAAAATCAAGAGAAGAGTAAGTAGCGAACCAAGAGATAAATACTAATAATGGAAGGACAGTAAGATAATTCATAGGCATTTAGTAATTTACCAAATAAAGATAATTAGTAAACATAGGATGAAGCTGAGTAGTAAAATGGAATAGTAACAAAAGTACAAGGCGGAACGGGAAGTTTAACTAAGAACTAAACTGTGTCAAGTAACCAATAATCCCAATGTCACAAGAGTAACTTGTGAATCAATGAATAAGGTGCCTTAGTTCAAATGAACTAAGTAATCCCGCATAACAAAGAATAACCTTACCTCTCAGATCGTCATGGGAGAACAAGTCCCGCCACTCCACCACTTTATTCCCATCAACAAAGTCGAGTTAGTTTTTATTTAATAAACAAAGTACACATGTACAGGAGTAAACTAATGATCTAAATAACTCATTAATTCACCGACAGTAGTAACTAAGATAGATCAAGAGTTTAAATAATTGAATTAAGACATAAGAAGTAAACAAACTAATAGCCACGGAATGGATAAGAGATTAACAAGACAATGGGAAGAATCCAAAGAGGTTGAAAGCTTAAGGAGCATCTATGTTTATGCATGAGTACTAATGATCCCTTTTGGGTAGTTTTCACTAGTCTATAATTTTTTTTTTCAATTTTTGGAGACATTATAGTTAAGACCAGTGAGGTCATCCTCCTTCACCCACACCAGAGTTGAGAGCAAACAACAAACCAAGAAAAATGACCGAGCCCATCGTGAGCCAAGCCCTGAGCTTGGGCTGCCAGAAACTCCAAGGCGCATTAATGGCGCCAGCCTGTTCCCCATATCAAACTATAAAACTCACTTCTGTATAGTCTTATGCGTTACCAATTCGAATGCCTCAATGTTTTCATTGCAATCCCTAAACCCCTTGTGCATAAGTTTAAAACTATGATATACATATATTTTCCGCCCAACACTTATACCAGGTCTAGGATAGTTTATGCATGATATAAACTATATCATATATTCGCCACCCATAAAGTCAATGCAAATCACAAGATTTATATATATTCCTGTGACAATAGGATTTATACCATAATCTAGTTTCATCAAACTCTTTGGGTTCTAAGCCTAATACCATGGCATATGCAATATGCCATGTAAATGTTTAAGTATGAAGCAAATCCTGGTTTTCAACTAAGGAATTTTTGAACTTGTATCAACATAATATAAATGCATAAGTTAGTTACATTCATAAAATAAACTGGTAAAATAAATATGCTAGGAAGTGAACAATTCATAATAACTATACCAGGTCAAATGAATGTCACTTAAAAAACAAAATTGTGTCACACAATTAGTAGGAATGATAGTGACCTTGCGTCCCACGCAAGGACTATAAAGAACAATAATATCAACCAGTACTTGTCACTAGTTGCAAGTATGATGACTAATAATCAAACGCCCAAGTGTTCAGTAATAAGCTTCTATCACTAAGTAAAGTATGCACATAAAATGGGAGCATGCTTTAGTTCAATAGAACTAAGTAAGCCCGCTAGAAAAGTAAAAACTTTACCTCTAAGGAAGTTACACGGGAGAACTAGTCTCGCCACTCGACCCACTTCGGTTCCAAGAATAAAGTTAAGTTAGAACCACGTAAATAACAAGTAAACACATGCCGAAATAAATGAAGTACATAATCAAGTAAACTATGCATACACAACAATGGTTAAACATAAGAATAGCTTAGGAAATAGAATTACACCATCTTAAGTAAAAACTGTAAACATAGTAATAGTCATAACTGAAGATAAGAAGTAGGATGTAAGAACAGCTTACGACAATTCAGCAGTACAGTAGAGTACGACACATTCCGCAAGATTCAATAATGTCCGGAATAGGTTGGGTTTAACTAGCCTAATAAAAAAAAAATCTATTTTCAATTTTTAGGAACATTACAATTTAATTATTTTACAAAAATAAACATTGAACACATGAAATATCATAATTATCATTGAAATATCATAATTATCGCAAATACACCATTTCCACAATTGTATATTCTGAGAAATGCTACAACTACCATACTAAAGTAGAAATTTCTATGACCAACTATATCGCGACTGCTCAACCCAAGATTTTGATATAGATAAATAAAATAGTATGCTCATCCATCGGTTATGAATTTCCTGGTTGTCGTCGATGAGATGTTGGTAGTTCAAACCATAGCTTGATCTCTCGATATTAGATATTTTAATAGTAAATAATGGAGCACCCACCATAGCTTGACTTCTTGTTGAGTGGGATTAAAGATAAGGATAAGAAGTAGAGTATCTAACTTGACCTTTATGTATAAATAGGGCCACCCACCCTTACCGGACAAAAGGATGATAATTAGCTATTTAATATAATCAATGTTGGCCATAGCTTTCATAGTGTAATATGATAAGTACATGCCATGAGGTCGCACCTTAGGTAGCCGTGTGGAGAGTGTTGTGAGCACCTTCCTCTCCAAAGACACCAATTTTTACATACTTACTCGACATCTCTCTGAACCGTGTTACACCATAGCGTGGTGCCCTATAAAAAAAAAAGATTCTAGGTGTATTGAAGTGAGGGAACATAAGATGTCGCTCAATGATTAAACCCTCGATCATCCGAACTGTATTTATCGATTGGGAACTAAACAAGAAAACTGAATCAGATAAAGAAACCGTCAATTATTTATCATTACCTTTACTATCATGAAAGGTGGTTGACCGAGCCTAGTTGATTTGGTTTTAGTAAATTCATTGAATTTGTCCCCGGATTTGTTCGAGAGAGATACGTCTTTTTTGTTTTGGCGTGGAAGAATCCTTATGAACACGGTGAGTGGGTTTGGTAAATATAAAGTTGAATTAGTTTTTACCTATATTAAGGAGCGCAGATAAACTTATATATAGCCAATAAATTTACCAAACCCAATATATAACCAATAAATTTACCTTTAAAAGGACAATAATTAGCTATCAAATATAATTAATGTTGGCCATAGCTTCCATAGTGTAATATGGTAAGTACATGTTATGAGGTCGGACCTTAGGTAGCCGTGTAGAGAGTGTTGTGAGCACCATCCTCTCAAAAGACACCAATGTTTACATACTTACTCCACATCTCTCTGAACCATGTTACACCATAGCGTTGTGCCCTGTAAAAAAAAAAGATGTTGGGCATGTTGAAGTGAAGGAACATAAGAAGTCGCTCAATGCTTAAATCCTCGATCTTATGAATTGTATTTATCGACTGGGGGCTGAACAAGAAAACTTACTAAGATCAAGCACCACTCAATTATTTATCATTACATTTACTATCATGAAAGGTGGTTTACCGAGCCTAGTTTATTTGGTTTTAGTAAATTTATTGAATTTGTCCCCAGAGCTATTCAAGAGAGATACCTCTATTTTGTTTTAGCATGGAAGGATCCTTATGGACATGGTGAGTGGGTTTGGTAAATAGAAAGTTGAGTGAGTTTTTACTTATATTACAGAGTGCAGATAAATTTATATATAACCAATAAATTTACCAAACCCAATATATAACCAATAAATTTACCTTTAATTCAATTATCGAGCAAGGTAGGTAAACTTTGAGTTGCTACACTGTTTGTGCGAGGTAAGACAATTTAAGTTAAGGCCCTATGATAATTTCATAAAATGATAACTTTACTCTAATCTACCCCTATCAATTCCAACAAAATCACAATCTATACTACACTATTTATTCACCTAATAAATAAATGCTAGAAAAAGAACATAAAAATCCACTCCACAGAAAGATTTGAACTCAAATCTGTAATGTCCCCATTCAAATAAATGCATAGACGGACAATTCCATCAATCCTACTAGTTCCCTAGGTTGGATGGATACATTTGGAATTTTAATAAAGGATCTAATAAATGAAGTTCAGACATTACAATGGAATAAATATTTAATAATGGAGCTAATTAAATAAATACAAGAGAAAATTGAAGTGGAAATGTGTTGATGTAATTGTAACTTCGGAAAGTATTCACTTGTATTTCTTATCTATTGTAACCCGATGTTTATTTCGGGATGTATTTGAGTCATGTCATGACCCGATGTTCCGATCGGGAAGTTTCTATAATGAGAAAGTCATGTCAAGTCATTGTGGGTAACCCTCCTATTGGTAAAGGGTTAAAGTCCCCACAGTTGTGGGGCCCTTGGGTTATTAGGCTACCCTAGTGAAGTTGACCCTAGGTGATTCATTGTAAGTCGGGGCAATAGTCCCCATCATTGTGTTACCCTCCTATTGGTCGGAGGAGGCAAAGTCCCCACACGTGGTGGGGCACTAGGGTTATTAGACACTCCTGGAGATGTCGGCTCTAGTAAGTAATTGTTAAGTAAGGCCGACATGTTGGAGTGCAATTCAAGTGAACGGAAGAATATAAATAGAGAGTGAGAGCCTCTCTATTTATCACTTGTAACACACATCACTCACTCACTCAAGTGTGGTGCATTAGTGAGGAAGGAAATACTGGGACTAGACAAAAGAAGAAGACTACTGCTGTCGGGAGTGCATCTTACTGTTTTCTGGTTTTACCATATTGGTGCTGATTCCATCTTTGAGGAAGTTGCGGGGTTTTCTCCTTTATGGTTTCCCCAAGGAAAACTCTTTGTGTCTCTTGCCTCTTGTGATGTGCTTATGTTTTATTCCCGTGCTTGTTATTCTCTCAGTGAAAAGATCCTAAGATCATAATGCTAGCTTATATGATGAAAAACTAACATGGAATCAGATCTAACTTGAGAAGAAGACATTGTGCAGCTACATAATCTAGGGATTCTTACTTTTTGGGTCTCTCTCCACAATCTATCAACAAAAGTATGCTAGGATGACTCTCCATTGAAGGGCGCATCTTTCTGTCGAAGCGGAATTCGATTCCGAGCATTTTCAGTTTTCGATGTGGAAATTAGGGCTTTCTACAGAAGATGAACATTTGATTGAGACCAGCATAGAATTGTTCTCCTCATCAAAACCGAAGTTTAGAGACCTGGATCAAGAAATTTGGTTGGGTGAAACTCCGGGAAAGTCAAACCCTAGTTTGACCCTGAGCTTGAAAAACCCTAAATACTAAAACGGATAAGTTTTGGTACAGTCGCCATATTCCGCGGTTGGTGAAGTTTCAGAAGCTAAAAATTGTACAGGCCGAAGCTATAATCCTGATGAACACTGTTTCCAAAAATAAGCCTTAGATTCACTATATTCTGGGAGATATGATCCCTCCAAGTTAGGGTTCCAGCCTCTTCCAGAATTCATCCTTAAACATGACACCTGAGGAGAATTGCAATATCTTGGGCTACATAGGTCCAAATGGAATTCCTGAAGATGTTCCAGAAAGGGAATGGACTTCAATTTCGTTGGTCCAAATATCAAACTTAGAAGATGAACCAATGACACGTGGCATGCCGTACAACTTCACTGTTCTAAACAGTCTTGTAACTGGTAACCTTGGGAAAAGGATCATAAATCCCAAATGGTGAAACCAATTCTGATGAAACCTATGGTGTTGGATCAGGGACATGCGAGGTTACCTCAGTACACAATTTTAGACACAGAGGATTCGTAATTTCAGATATATCATAGAAACACTAACAGGCATTTCTGCAGAAGAAATTGGAAATCTAGGGCTTCCTGTTCTGGGAGCTTCCCTCCACTGTTTTCAGAAAAGGAGTACATTGGATGGATCCATTTGAAGACATATATCTGTCTATCCAATCAGATCTGAAATATTCCAAGTTTTGAAAATTAGGGTTTATGTGGCAAACCCTAGATCATTCAGCTCCGGAACCAAGACGAACACCTCAAATCGGTAAGATCTAATCCTTTGCTATTTTCATTTGAGGTTCTCATTTAAAAGTGATCTATCACAACAGCTTGATGATAATCTTGGTGAAGTTGACAACTTCCAAGCATAGAAGTATTTGATCTCTCTGAAGAAAATGGATTGGACACCTACCTGAGTATAGAGGTTCCAGTTTCAGAGGGAGACGAGGTTAGAAGCCTTTCACAAGAAGAACTTGGTCAAGGCCAAAGAAGACATCATGCTCATGTTGTAGAGGATGATGAACCATCCAGAAAGAGATCCATATATGAAAGTGAAGATTCTTCAAGCAAGGATGAATATGTTCTGATATCAGCTCTCACAGGTAACATTACTCATGGAAGTGATGATTGGCTTATAAACAGTGGGGCTTCCAAACATATGACGGGATTCAAGGAATCCTTTGTAAGACTGTCAAAACATGAATCACCTCACAAGGTGAAACTAGGAGATGAATACCAATATCCATTAAAAGGTAGTGGGGAATCTTCATACAAGCTAGACTCTAGTAAGTCTGTAACAATGAAAGAAGTATTGTTTGTCCCAGGACTCAAGAAGAACCTTCTCTCCATTTCAGCATTAACGCAAAAGGAATGCGGGTTGCATTCATAGATGGTCAAGTCATCATCGATGATGCAGTAATGATTGGAGAACAAGAAGGAGGCTTGTACAAATTGAAGTGCCATCCAGAACAAGCCTTGATCCATGAAACAGTAGAGCCAAATGAGCTTTGGCATAGAAGGCTTGCACATGTGCATTACAGAGCACTACCTATTGCAAGCAAAGCTATTGAAGGTCTTCTAGAATTTCAAGCTATTTGAAGGGAAGAACACAAATCAGAATATGACCTAAAGAAACCAGTTCAGAGAAGAGAAGATCAAGATCTCACCATCCAAAGAAGATCCCTCAAGCAATGAGGAATATGAAGAACTCAACTCTTGAAGAACTTCTTATCCTCCTTATCATTTGGATAAGAAACGATGCTACCATGAATGAAGAAGATGATGAATCTGAACACTCAAGAAGAAGTATACCCACGAAACAAATAAAGATAAGTATTCAATTGTCATTTCATGATATTGTTTTGTTACGCATTTGTTTATATTCAGTTATTGTATTATGCATGATATGATGTTTGCATTAATGACAGTATACTACTAATATGCACGTGATGGGTAAGTAGCTCATGGTGCTATACAAATTCTCCATTGTTACTTATCTAGAATGAAACCTCTTTGCTGACATATTGGATTAGTGCACAATCTCAATGTTGTCCTGGTAGAGATGGAAGGCATCTAGAAAGTTTCAATGAGATATGGATGAATGTTGTATTGGCTAAAGTAGTTGCATGATCATGCATAAGAACTTGCCGGTATGAATATTTCTTATGAAATGTTTCTAACCATACAAATGCATTTTATTTGTAGGAAAGACTGCATACATAATCGCCTATAAGCAAAGAAGAATGAAGACTTGTTTTGAAGAGCAAGTGACAACATTTCAAAATAATATGACGAGTGCAGTGACATCATTGATGCAGAACCTTCCAACCACCAAGGAGAAAGGGAAGACCAGTTCAAGAAGAATGATGTCTAGGATGCAGTATCGAGACTTGAAGAGAAGTTCGTAGTTCCATCATGCAACAGATGGAAACATCGTGGGATACAAAGCAAGGTTCGTAGCACGAGGCTTCTCACAAAAAGAAGACATAAACTAAGAAGAGATATTTGCAGCCACTGGAAGTGAAGTCACATGACATGCATAATCATGCGTGCAAATGAAAAAAGGTCGTGTACGAGTTCAGAAGACACCCATGGGATAACACATACATGATGATCTTGACAAATATCGTAACCTTTGCTAGAAGGTTGAAAAAGGATGACAAGCTCACAGATGGATGTGAGAAGAACTTTTGAAAAAGTTCAAAATATAGGATCTTGGTATCCAATGATCCTAGATGGATACTACTTGTCACTTCAGTACAGAATGTTTCAGTGCATAGATTACAGAAGACAGAGGGAGTACGATGCTTCGCTTCAGAGGGAGTGACTACAGAAGATCCTGAGGTTAGACATGATATGACAAGATGGATAGATTACTGATGACTCTAAGCTTTACTAAGAGTAAAGTGGATTCCAACCTTTGCTTCAAGATTGAAGACGGAAGACCACTAATGCTCCTATTATATGTCGATGCACTATTTTCTAGGCATGGAGGTGTGGACAAGGGAAGTATGCAGTAGAGATCCTGAATAGGTTCAGGATGATGGACTGCATGACCACACCTATGGCATCTGTAGCTAGGGTTTTCACCCTAGCTTGTGCTGATGAGCACCTACTAAGGAATCTGGAATCCTTAGTAGCAGTTCAATGATGTAAAGAGAAATAAACTGAAATAAAGACTAAGCTAAAGCAGTGGAAAGTAAATAACAGTAAATAATAGTAAAGAAATGCAGCAAAAACAGTAAAGAAATGTATAATGGTGTTTGTATTGATATTACC
>LPNX011187692.1:24639-48846 GCA_001517045.1 Pseudotsuga menziesii
TCTACACTTAGGATCGATTGAGGGTTTATTAAACCCTCGATCAAAATATGTAGCTCAATGGAGGGTTAAGTAAACCCTCGATCGATCCCTTGTGTGGAATTACAAATATTTATAAAAATACATGTGGATTTTACCTCCTATTCCCAACCATGAAGATTAGAATCTCTATCGAGTTTTAAATCTCATTTGAGGTGCTCCACAATAAATTTCAAATCGACATAAGATGAGGCTTCTACACTATTGATAAATGGTTTGATCAAGCTCAATGACTCAATCGAATATAAAATCTTAGTCCATATTTTAAACCCATAGAGAAACCATGTAATGAATCGCATGTGGCCTATCTCATCAAGGATCATTATTAAAACCCTTAACCAAGAAGAAGAGTCTCGTGGATGCACACCAAATTTCCAGGCACCAACGACCCAACAAGTATTGCCATCATCCTGCAAGTATGAGGTCGGAATTGAAACTCTTGTGAATCAAATTGTTTTTATGCATAAAATGGTTTTTTTAATCAATTTAAAAAATTGTAAAAGAAAAATTGGAAGGTTCTTCTTGTTTTTAGGATGTAATATCCCTCTCCTATGCCCTGGAGTATTTTGTAATTATGCACATTATTGTATGAGGGCTTCTGGGTGAGGAGCTCAAGTGCCAAGGCCCCACCCGAAGTGACCGACAAGTTAGGTGAAAGATAAGATAAGTGATTAGGAAAAATGAAGGAATTAGAATTAACAAAAGTAGGGACAAAAGTGTTGAACCAATCCTTTCGGGACAGGAAGTATTGCTTAAAATTTAGATGGTAGAGGCCCTCTCCCCATAGGCCTATTTTTGCCTCACCTTTTTGGATCGAAAGGAAAACAGTATATACATATGTGAAAGAATTTCACATAAGGTAGTAGGAAACCCTACATAGCAAAAACAAATAGAAGAGTATTCTTACATGGTTGGAACACTATACCGTAAAAAGATATATATATATATATTACAGTTAGTATCATGCATTGAATATATGTATATAATTACTTTAGCTCAGGTATGTGTAAACCTCGTAGAGAACTATGACCAAAACTACTGAAAATCATGTTATGAGGAATATTAATAAAATATCTGACTGGATTTTGAGCCACCATTTAGGGAGGCATTATTTTCCTCTGCTAGCCTTAACTGTTGAAAAAAAGGCTTAGATTAAGGAATCTTTATGATTTATCTTACCGTTGAGAAGCATGGATCAAGGAGGCGTTAAAACTCCTTGACTCACGGTATTCCCTGACAGAAGGGTGTTTTCAATGCTCTATTATTATCATTAAAAATGTCTCCCTGCGCAGGCATTGAGGAGAGAGCCGTGTTTTGTTATAAAAACCCTAGAAGGGTTGGGAAAGGGGGGCGTGCATTTTGGAAGGAATATGCTTGAGAGAGAAAGAAATAAGGGTAAGGATTCTACTTGAGATGTTGGATTTACTTAGGGTTGAGATTGGAATGAGGTGCGCCATCGTTGAGGGAAATTATAGGCACAAAGATGAATGTCGAGAAATAATGGGGTGTCTCCGTTGCCAATGCTGGGTTTTCATAGTCCCTTCAATCCACCGCAGGCGTTATATGTAGTGATCGAGGCGCAAATTTCCGGAGGAGTTCAGTCAACTACGGTTCGTATGAGGAAAACTTTATATGATCTCTATTTATTTTACCTCTGCAATTTTAGCGTTTGCACGTTATTTTTAAGGGCAGTGACAGCTCTCTAGTTACTATGTGATTTAGTGATTTCATGTTTGCTTTATCTACTTATGCGTGATAGTGAAGGTGCTTTAATTCAAACCCTTGCGTCCTAGCGATATTATACTGCTATCTTTGCTCAGCATGTTAATGCAGGAGTCTTACCTTCAACCTCTATGTGTTAGTGAAGTCATTTTACTTTCAAAGTACTGAAAGATCTCTGAATCCACTCTTGCATTTGTTCTCCTACATAGTATTTCTTACAAGAGCTATTGTATTGCTCCTTTAAAAATACAAAGTCCCAGCCTAGTCATTGCCTTGTATGTCCTTTTGCCGATACACCCTGTTACAAGTTCAGGTTAGGCCAGCACCTGCATAACACACCTCCTATCCGGTGTCGATACCTATCCCAAAATAACGATAAAACCCGCTGCTGTATTTAAGTTTGGTTATGAAGAAAAAGACAGGCAGTCCCATGAGTACAAAGAGGGGGGCCAAGAAGTGGACTCTCCTCCCAGTATGATCATTCATATTCATATGGGTTAAGCCTCATTCATATGGAGATCATAGTGATTGAGCACGTGTAGCTCCAAGTTAGCTCACAGGTTGTAATAAAGATATTGGGATTTTATCTATCCTTACATAAGTTACATCACATAAAATACTACCAGTAATAAGCAAATCTGTCTTATAATGGGTAATAAGTTAGAAGTTTTACCGTGGATCTGTGATATCAGCCTAGTTCGGCATCATATAAGCTGTCAACAATTACACACTTTTTACACTAACTAAGCAAGCAGCGATAGTGACAAGGCAATTCGATTGCTTAGGGTCTCTACATGTTGATTAGTAACGTATCATTAATCCCATTATAAGTATATTAATTATGGAAGATACATAGAAAGGACCAATACTAATTGATGGAGTAATCTCCATATGACTAAGTTAATTGTTGCTTATAGTATAAACTCAGTTTGAACCCAACTTATCGAGGGAGGGTCCAGCCTTGTTAAGGCAGTTTATACTTTGTTTTCACATGCCCTTTTGTATGATTCTAAGTTACAAACTTCCATATGTAATACATTGATATGGAGAGAAAACAGAGATGCTGGTATTTAAGGTAAGAGATACCTCTACGGAAAAGAGATACTGTTTTTAATGTAATAGGAATAGGTAAGAATTATGTCTTCACCCCATATACTTTGTCGTATGTTCTATAAATAATCTCTGTAGAATGAATTCTGGAGAAATACTCTCTCAGGAGGACCCGACGAGGTTCAATGGGATATGATGGAAACTTTTCAGTTATGATGGAAACTTTTCAGTTGCGGATGTAACCACCCTTTTTCCTTAAGAACGAAATAAATGTCACAGGCATGTGACACATTTTGGTGGATGTAACCCCAAGGATGGGGTGAACCATGTACTTTTGGTTGTCTCCTTTTCATGTGTTTGAATGCTTTATTTTCCCCACTTTGTTAGTCTGCCTATGATGGTTTCTCTGTAAAGTTGTTAATGGTTTTTGCTGCGTTGGAATATAATCAAGTAATGTTATTATAATGATTTTGTTCGCACATGGTATCATTTTAAATACACTATGACGATGGAGACCAAACCACTAACAAATGACTGGATGAATGTTTTATGCCTTTGGGATAATTGCAAGTGGTACTCTTACAAATTTTACCCATATTTCGGCACTAAGGATTAAGAGGTATATTACATATGGTATCAGAGCAGGCTACAACGCTGGAACCTTAAGAATGGGCTAACATGATAGTTTTGCAGGATTACATTTGGAAGAAATTACGACAAATTAGTAGTACTCTCTCCTAATTTCGTCTTTTGTAGGACAGTTCAAAGAGGAAAAAAAAGAAGGGAAAACGACAAGTTGATTTATGCTTTCCACATAAGCCAGTTTTGGGGGGGTATGGTACAACCATCTCTTAAGGTAGAAGCGTCCGTTGAGGTACTTATGCAATTTTTATTTCTCAATTCGTTAGTTGATTCAAGTGATCTAAATCCTGTAGATCTCAATTGAGGGTATGATTTTGATTTTAAGTGGACCTGTATACTTTTTCTTTTGCTGTATAATTGAGATCCGATCTACATACAGATTGTGATCATTAGTTGTATTCTTAGATGTAGCCTCTATTTGAGTGAAGTTATGGAATGCCATAAAGCCAATGATTGTGTTCCATTGAATACTCCTTGCTGTTGAAATTTTGATATAGAAATCCAGATTTGAAATCGCCTTCTGCATTTAATCGATAGTTTAAATCTTTGCATATTATGGCAGTAGAGGTAGTTTTTGCATTATTAAACCGAAAAAGCAACTAGGGAAACCCGTCTTCCGGATTTTCAAATTAGGTTTTATTTATCGAGATAAATTACACTTTAGCATTAATGCCGTGTCTAATATTCATCGATAAAAGCCTTCTTTAGCCACGGATTGTGTAATATCCCTCTCCTATGCCGTGGAATATTTTAATTTTTGCATATTATTGTACTTGTCTCGGTGAGGAGCTCAAGGCCAAGGCCCCACCCAAGACAACACCTTGTGGCTTATAAAGGTTAACTGTCTAAGTGAAAATACTTAGGAGACATAATGCAACTTAACTAAAGGCTAACAGAACAAGTGATCGTCAAAATCCTCTTTTAACAAAAGGAAAAGAGATGTCTTAGGACATCAAACTATATGATAAAATTGATGGAATTGCGGATAAGGGTTACCGTGCTAAACCCTACTAATATATAACATGAAACATATAACTATACGGTTATAAAATTATAAATATGTGTGAAGGCGTATATATATATTTTTAAATATCATAACATTATGATATTAAATGATAAAGTGGGTAGAGTCGAGTAGTTGGGAATTTTATTCTTTAACGGGTAAAATCTTAAGCCGTTATTCCCGTGTAGGAAATAGTGGGAATTATTCCCATAACAAGAAGGTAATTTAGTTTCCTCCACCACAAAGTGTGCAACGGACATATTTTTATTTTAGAAAAAATTGCTATGGAATGGAATTATGTCAGAAAAGTCTATTAAGGGATTGGACGCATGTGCTGGAGGAATTCTTTTCGCAGCTAGATTTATGGAGGCCTGCGCTAGCAAAAGAAATGGCAGATTTTTTGCCGTGATTTTTGAGGAAAGTTTGGCACTCTTCTGGGAAAGAGTCATTTTCTGTTAGGTTATTTTAGTAGGTAAAAGATAAATGCTGGAGGGGGGGGGAAAAGGGGAAAAATAGTATGGATCTCGGAGAGTACGAATCTCTGCGTTTATGAGAATATGGGTCTCTGCGTTCCTTTCAGAGCATGAATCTTTGCGAGGGAAAAATTATCGTCGGAGCTCGCGCTGTCAATGGATATGCAGTCCGACGAAGGGATTTTGATACAGCTGGAGAGACCTTCCATGCGAATGGAAAACTTGCAGTTGGTATGTCTTCTAAGCGAGCTCCACTTCGGATGAAGGTAGCAAATATTCTGGAAGAAACAATCTGATCACATAACTCAATCATGATTCTATGTTGGATCTGTGATTTGACATAACCCAATATTTTTGCTTATTACGAGTCTCTTATTTTCCTGTAATCTAAAACAATTATGAAAGTGGACACTATCGTGTTTTATGATTGGGTCTGTACGCTTGTGTTTTTGGAAGTGAGATGTGAATTAGGATTTCTTTCTTTTACCAGCGTTCTATTTTTTTTTATGAATACTTGGCTGTGACTTTTTACCTTGAAATCGATGATTTAGGTAGCCAAGTATGTGTTGAAAGATCTGTCCTTCTGCATGATATTCAGAAATTTCGATACTGTGATCACCGAATTTGAAAAGAATTCACAAAAGTGATTTTATCCAACTGCGAGGTATACGGGAGATAGGGTTGTTATTATTTGTGTCTGCAACCTCCCCCATTGCCTGCAATCTATTAAGTTATCTCTAGTAGTGACTCCTTTTTCCTGTGTTTGATACGGCAACGGAGGAGTGATGCATCCTTCCAGATGTCTAGGCACTCCATCTAATAGCGTGTGTGTGGTATGGAATTTTGGGATTCCTTATCATGTAATGACTGGTGTTAGACCTGTAAACCATATCTAGCTTCCCCTCTTGGCCCGCGTTTGTTCAACTATAGAACTGGTTGTTAACAGAAAGTATTTTCCCCCTTAGAAAGGATTTGTATTTACATTCTCGGTCTGGGAAGAGATACTCCCTCTTGGCTCTGTGCCTGATCCTTGAGGTTGGTTTTGTTTGTGCATGGCAAGGGCAGGTCCTTGCATGTTACCTCAGCATAGCTGTCATATCCAAACCCCTACCTTTATTGCGTTTGTATGATACTAAAGACTTGTTCAATGGCATTCTACTTGGGGAATATTGGGATCGAAGCACCTGATTGTGTACAGTATTATAGTATGAGGGAATGAAAAGAATAAATAGGAGTTAGAACATATAAAGCAAAAATAAGTTATATAGAGCCTGAATGTTTAAAAAGGGTGTAAATATATAATGTAATTCTGGAAGTAGGATCTATAGCATGAAATTGGTAGAGTCAAAAACCATAGATACTCTTTTTACTATTCACATACTTCATTCATATACATATTGAATGACAAATCCAAGGATACATCGTGATTATAGAAATCATTTGCATAGGTAAGGATGGAAGGCTTAAATCCATGGATCTGCGGGTTACATTTACCTATCCCATACATGTGAGTCTTACAACAGTCACCCCGAAATGTGTATTTGTAATTATTAAAATGGCTATGTAATCTGTGAAAGAGTAATTATACGGACCCCATGCCCAAAAGGAAAATGTGGAATCGCTTGGAAACACTCTCAGAAAGAGTCTATGAGAATGATATAAAATTATGGCAACATTGACGTTGCAGATTGTAACCTTGTTTGATTTCTTAATAAAAATATAAAATCTGGACGGTTTGGTCTGGACTATCTTTGGTGGACGTAACCCCAAGGTTGGGGTGAACCACGTGAAATTCAGCTGTCTCATTGTATTATATCTTGTGCTGGTTTATTTATTTTGTCTACATGATGATGATGGTTATGAATGCAGTACAAATGTGTCAATTGGTGAAAAGATTACTAAATATTTTTTTTTATTGCAGACTTCTTGAATGCTTTATAGCTCTAAGGTAACTGGGGTATTTTACATATGGTATCAGAGCGAGGTTACAACTCTGGAGCTGTTGGGCCTTCTACAGATTTGTAACTTTGCAATTAGTGTTCGGTATTTTATTGAATTCGTTGGTTAATCAATAACTTGGAAAGTGTGATTAGTGATTGCAGATTCACCTCTATGTTTCGTTCGAAAGGTAATCTCTGTGTATGGAGGAGGAACAAGTTATGCCAGGTCAGTAACGATATTTGGTTTCAATTTTATTCACTGTCTTATTCCAAGGTTGCTATTTTATGCACACCATGTACATAGTTGATGGTAACCTCTGCGCCGCCAGGATTCCCAATTTTGTTGGTTTACTCTGTGTAGGATTTAAGTCCAAGCTGCCCCCTTGGTCGCTACCTTATTTTGAAATTTAATCCCAGCATTGACTTAGTCTACAGCCTACGAATTGGGCTGTTGTTTGGTTATCGATCTGAGATTGAACCCCTTGTCGACTCAGCTCCAAACCTGTGTGTGTTTAGAAAAGTGGCCTCCACTGGATTTTGAGCTCAACCGAATGTTTTTTTTTCTCCTAGCCACCTCTGCGTTATGGATGAATATCGGCAGAGTTAAAAAAAAAAACCCTTTGCGTATATATCAAAACTATGAACCTTTGTATAAGGTCTAGAAAGTATAAATCTCCACATTTGATTGTGTAGTTGTCATAATAAGTCAAAAATTAAGGTGCACTCATTAATGTGAACTATATATGTATATGCATTATGAGGATGGAATTTTATATCTGGAAATATAATATGTATTTTCTGCAATTGAAATAAAGCAATCTTAATTGTTGCTTCTTAAGTATTTTAAAGCAAAGATGGGATTTAAATAATTTCAGGTCTCTTGAATAGAGAGGTATTAGCAGCTGAAAACAATTATTTTTAGGGGTTAATTACAAAAGATACATAAAAGGGCTTAAATACCAATCGTAAGAGGTAAATAGTAAACATTTGATTTTTACATTGTCATGATTACCTTCGTATGCTGGGAGATGTAATCTGTCAAAAGATTTAAAAATCGCTGGTTATAATATCTAGGAATTGGCTGATAGCCTTGACATGAGCACTGGTCTTTATTTCAAGCTGGAAATTGCCTTGTATTTTTGTCAAATGCTGTTGGTAATTTCATAACTTTAACAAAATGATATTGATCTGGTGGTTGGGTTCTGTGCTTGCCGGAACTCAGTCTCGTAAACGTTATGATTTCAAGATCAAAATTCTCATAAGATTTTGGTAATCTGCTATTTCTTTTATTGAAGAAGTTTATGTTATGGATCTGGAAAAGTAGCTATTAACAGCACTTGAATTCCTTGCAACGCATTCCTTTATTTGATGATTTCATTAAGAAAATGTAGCTATTAAGGATAGTGGGATTCTTGCATTACTCTACCAACTTCTTGAATTCCAGGCATTGGTTGGAATAGTTTGCAAATCAAATGGATAAATAGATTCATTCCTAAGGATATCCTCTGCGAGTTATTTTGAAATCGCTGCACCTAGAATTGCTAAGTCGAACTGTATTTTTTTTTTAATACAACCCTCTATTGTATTGTTTAGAGTCATTCCAGATCGAATGCACTATTTATGTTATTCCTTGTGTATCGGCTAGAAGCCGTACTTTGGTATTAAAAAATATATATATATATGACGGGAAAAAATGGTTCCACAGAACTAATTAATGGTTGGCATTATTTGTTGTAATAACACAGCGTTTTGCTGCTTAATACTTGAGACATAACAGTTGTAGACTCAGTATGCTAAAAGTTTGAAAGAACAGTTGTCATCTGAACCAGGAGAATTTCAAAGAACATTTTTATTTGAACTGGTAGAACTTCAGTGATAGTTTCAAATATATTGCAGCAATAAATTTTGGTTTTCTTTGACTGAGGGCATTATTTCAAATTATTTTAACTCATAGATTCCAGAATGTGGGTTTATAGATTGCCAACATGCATTCAATAAATAAAAAATGTTTAATGGCGTAACATTTTTTGAAAGGAAATGACCCCTTTTGGCTACAAATTTGGAAGGTAATGGATAGATAAGCTAGGCCTTACCCCAATATCCAATAGTTGATGAAATAGGTGGTGAAATACAAATTCGTTTCTTTTGTCATGTAGGTCAATCATATATCATTTCAAAATATTGACAGTCTTGGTGATCTAAATGCTTCTGATGGTTTAAAATACTCTAAGAGTAATTATCCAATCCATATTATTATGCTTTGAGTTTGGGAAGATAATTATTTGGAACAGTCTCCTCACATTGGAATATTCAGTACGATAATGCTTCCAGAATCAAAATATATAGTTCGAGTAAGTTTTAACTTTTAGTTGATATTGAGAACATGTAGTCTTGGTCTTAGCTTTATGTTTTCAAAACTCAACAATATAGGAAAACATTTTTCTAAAGTTATTTGGGAAGGTACAACATTGCTGGTTACATATGTTTATAAGCACAATATGTGGTTATATTTCGAAACAATCAATTTAAGTCTTTGTTTTCTGTTATGACTTCAACTATTGTAATCTTGCTATACAGGCAAGCCTCCTTTTCATCTGGTACAAGTATGTGGAATTTTTGAATGTTGTATGAAGATTTGTGAGCTTTTTCCTCACAAATTAAATTTGCTTACCCATCTTCTTGGAGACAAATATATATATTTTTGAAGGCATGATTTATGATAAAAGTTTGATATTCTTGATTAATTATCGGTAGATCATTGAGGATGCCCATATTTGTGATTGATTTATTTTGATTATGGATGTTGTAGAAGGGACAGTTTAACTGAAGTAGTTGTTTAATTAGTCTTTTCGATTGGGATTTTTCTGACCTTATTATGGTGAGGCTAATTGCAGGCAATTTACTTTGGTTAGAATTGCTAACAAATTTTGGATGTTGGTCTTATGTCATTAACAAGCACTTTAAAAGTTCAGATGTAGTATATATAATGTTGCAACAGTGAGTGAATTTTTCTGTTGTAATAAATTGAAGTTAAAGGGTAAAGTTGGGTTTTCCTTGTCAAAATTCTCAGGTTTTTATGTGATTCCTTGCGAATTGTATTGTTATGAGAAATTGAAAGGGTCTTGTGGCATCTTGTGAATGCCTTCATGTCAATTCGGGTATTTAAAAGAAATTGAAAAAAAAAAGCTCTTGTCTGCTGAATGAGAAATGAAGTAAGACATGCTGTATGCTAAGAATTCAATGTTTCTTTTGATAAACTGACCAGTTACAAATTGATTACATGCAGGGGAAATTGTGGCATTGAGGAGTGCTAAATCTCCAGGACTATGATGAGTTAAATCTCATATGTATAAAGTTATCACCAGAAGAGGGAGTGGTGATGGAGGTAGTCGTTAATATCTACCTTGTTTTCCCCCGGGCCAGTGAGGGACCATTATGCATTCTGGGGACGCCCAGATGTAAGACATTTGGTTAAGACTCGTTCCGCACACATTAGAGGACTGTCACATGAGTTGGGGGACTCTGTGAAGAGAATAACCTCCAGGAGCTGTGGAGGTGTGCGAGAACGGAGTGCCTCAGCTTGGTGAAGCACGGTAAAGGAGATACCGCTAAGAGGGGTACAGGGTATCGTCCTTGTGTTGGGTTGCTTGAATGAAGAATAATGACAAGCACCCTGAATAGCACAGAGGAGATACACGAAGGGTTGGTATCGTCCTTGTGTTGGGTGACTTGAATTGGTACTTGGAGTACTGTTGGCACGTGATGTGCTGGGATGGAGGACATCCAAAGAAAAGGACAATCCAAAAAAAAGGTATGTGCATTGTAGGTAAACTTGTATCGATGAGGTAACATGTTGATTGATTGACATTATTGATATAATGGGATTTCAATGCTTGTAGTCATGTTATGTTGATGTATCAATTGCATTATGGAAAATAATTGGGTAATATGGCACCAATGAACACTAGAAAATTGCAGATTGCAAAAGAATCTATGACTTTTGTTTAAGATGAGTTGTGATTTGGACATGAATTGATGAAATGACTAAGTTATAGTGATGATGCTGCAAAAGACTTGCTAATTACATTCATGATGAATTGATTCTTATCTCTGTGAAATTTGGGTAGACCCGATTTATTTTGCAGGTCCTACGAACCCCCAAGGATTGGAAAAAGAAAACCGAAAGAGAGATCCAAACAAGGTAAAGCAAGAAGAGATGACTCCAGATAAGGATAAAAGTTTTGTCAAAGAAACAAGAAACATCGAGGACGGTGTTCTTTCTTTTAGGGGGGAAGGATGTAATATCCCTCTCCTATGCCCTGGAATATTTTAATTTTTGCATATTATTATACTTGTCTCGGTGAGGAGCTCAAGGCCAAGGCCCCACCCAAGACAACACCTTGTGGCTTATAAAGGTTAACTGTCTAAGTGAAAATACTTAGGAGACATAATGCAACTTAACTAAAGGCTAACAGAACGAGTGATCGTCAAAATCCTCTTTTAACAAAGGGAAAAGAGATGTCTTAGGACATCAAACTATATGATAAAAATGATGGAATTGCGGATAAGGGTTACCGTGCTAAACCCTACTAAGATATAACATTAAACATATAACTATACGGTTATAAAATTATAAATATGTGTGAAGGCGTATATATATATTTATAAATATCATAACATTATGATATTAAATGATAAAGTGGGTAGAGTCGAGTAGTTGGGGATTTTATTCTTTAATGGGTAAAATCTTAAGCCGCTATTCCCGTGTAGGAAATAGTGGGAATTATTCCCATAACAAGAAGGTAATTTAGTTTCCTCCACCACAAAGTGTGCAACGGACATATTTTTATTTTAGGAAAAATCGCTATGGAATGGAATTATGTCAGAAAAGTCTATTAAGGGATTGGACGCATGTGCTGGAGGAATTCTTTTCGTAGCTAGATTTATGGAGGCCTGCGCTAGCAAAAGCAATGGCAGATTTTTTTCCGTGATTTTTGAGGAAAGTTTGGCACTCTTTTGGGAAAGAGTCGTTTTTTGTTAGGTTATTTTAGTAGGTAAAAGATAAACGCTGGAGGGGGGGGGAGGGGAAAAATAGTATGGATCTCGGAGAGTACGAATCTCTGCGTTTATGAGAATATGGGTCTCTGCGTTCCTTTCAGAGCATGAATCTTTGCGAGGGAAAAATTATCGTCGGAGCTCACGCTGTTAATGGATATGCAGTCCGACGAAGGGATTTTGATACAGCCGGAGAGACCTTCCATGCGAATGGAAAACTTGCAGTTGGTATGTCTTCTAAGCGAGCTCCACTTCGGATGAAGGTAACAAATATTCTGGAAGAAACAATCTGATCACATAACTCAATCATGATTCTATGTTGGATCTGTGATTTGACATAACCCAATATTTTTGCTTATTACGAGTCTCTTATTTTCCTGTAATCTAAAATAATTATGAAAGTGGACACTATCATGTTTTATGATTGGGTATGTACGCTTGTGTTTATGGAAGCGAGATGTGAATTAGGATTTCTTACTTTTACCAGCGTTCTATTTTTTTTTATGAATACTTGGCTGTGACTTTTTACCTTGAAATCGATGATTTAGGTAGCCAAGTATGTGTTGAAAGATATGTCCTTCTGCATGATATTCAGAAATTTCGATACTGTGATCACCGAATTTGAAAAGAATTCACAAAAGTGATTTTATCCAACTGCGAGGTATACGGGAGATAGGGTTGTTATTATTTGTGTCTGCAACCTCCCCCATTGCCTGCAATCTATTAAGTTATCTCCAGTAGTGACTCCTTTTTCCTGTGTTTGATACGGCAACGGAGGAGTGATGCATCCTTCCAGATGTCTAGGCACTCCATCTAATAGCATGTGTGTGGTATGGAATTTTGGGATTCCTTATCATGTAATGACTGGTGTTAGACCTGTAAACCATATCTAGCTTCCCCTCTTGGGCCGCGTTTGTTCAACTATAGAACTGGTTGTTAACAGAAAGTATTTTCCCCCTTAGAAAGGATTTGTATTTACATTCTCGGTCTGGGAAGAGATACTCCCTCTTGGCTTTGTGCTTGATCCTTGAGGTTGGTTTTGTTTGTGCATGGCAAGGGCAGGTCCTTGCACGTTACCTCAGCATAGCTGTCGTATCCAAACCCATACCTTTATTGCATTTGTATGATACTAAAGACTTGTTCAACGGCATTCTACTTGGGGAATATTGGGATCGAAGCACCCAATTGTGTACAGTATTATAGTATGAGGGAATGAAAAGAATAAATAGGAGTTAGAACATATAAAGCAAAAATAAGTTATATAGAGCCTGAATGTTTAAAAAGGGTGTAAATATATAATGTAATTCTGGAAGTAGGATCTATAGCATGAGATTGGTAAAGTCAAAAACCATAGATACTCTTTTTACTATTCACATACTTCATTCATATACATATTGAATGACAAATCCAAGGATACATCGTGATTATAGAAATCATTTGCATAGCTAAGGATGGAAGGCCTGAATCCATGCATCTGCAGGTTACATTTACCTATCCCATACATGTGAGTCTTACAACAGTCAACCCGAAATGTGTATTTGTAATTATTAAAATGGCTATGTAATCCGTGAAAGAGTAATTATACGGACCCCATGCCCAGAAGGCAAATGTGGAATAGCTTGGAAACACTCTCAGAAAGAGTCTATGAGAATGATATAAAATTATGGAAACATTGACGTTGCAGATTGTAACCTTGTTTGATTTCTTAATACAAATATAAAATCTGGACGGTTTGGTCTGGACTATCTTTGGTGGACGTAATCCCAAGGTTGGGGTGAACCACGTGAAATTCGGCTGTCTCATTGTATTATATCTTGTGCCGGTTTATTTATTTTTTCTACATGATGATGATGGTTATGAATGCAGTACAAATGTGTCAATTGGTGAAAATATTACCAAACTTTTTTTTTATTGCAGACTTCTTGAATGCTTTATAGCTCTAAGGTAACTGGGGTATTTTACAGATTGCTTCTGTATATTTCAACTCTTTGTGTTTATACTTCAATCATGAAGTGACATTGTGTGCATGGGTTAATCGTCTACATCGTAATATGGTCTCAATGTGATGCTCATTTGTTTGCTAGTAATACTAAGCATGTTTATGATGTACGGACTAACCGTTTTGTCTGTGAAAGATTACTTTCAATGTGATGCTCATTTGTTTGTTGGTAATACTTAGCATGTTTATGATGTACGGACTAACCGTTTTGTTTGGGAAAGATCACTTACTGAGTTTATGAAGCATTTCCTGCACCAAAAGTTTCTCTAACTGGGAAGTTGGCTTTGGGGTGTGTAATTTCTAGTTTAGGTGTCATGCCTTGTTTCAAGCCTTCCCTGGGTTAAAACATTATAATATGGAGATACCTTGGACCTTACGATCTTCATTCATACAAAGAAAGTGGATTCCCATAAAATGTATTATGAGAAAATTAATTCTTCGTTTATTAATTATAAGGATGAGTGAATATTATGGCTTTATTTCAAGGGAATTCAAGTTTATTATTAAATTTATGATTTAGGAGGTTACAAAGTTTGTGGGACTAACTAGCAAGTTGGTAATAAAAATACTTACTTATTATGGTTAGCAAAATTACCATGTTTGAATTAAAATTCTTCATCGTGTTTTAAAATTGAACTGATTCATATATGGTGATGATTCAATGTTGAAGATGCATTATGTATGGGCTCATTCGCTAGGGATTCATTAATATTTGAAGGTATTTCTTGGTTTATGATTTTTTTTTTCTCCTTAAGCTGCTTACGCTTTCGAGTAGCCCAGACTTGAAAACTTTATTGAAATTGAAAGTGCTTTTTGGATTCTTTGAGAACATATTTAAGATATCGATTGTTTTGTACAACATACGAAGTTTTCAACATGCTTGTTATTAGATCACAGTTGACCATTTACCACTGACTATGCTGTGCACACTTGGTGGGTCTTCTTTTGGGTTCTTGCATGTGTTAGTTTAACTTATATCTTGCTTCCAATTGTAATGAGGGATGGTTTCGAAATCCTTTTGTGTTGCTGACCTTAGTTTTGGGTTAGTTTTGAATTTTGCGATATGTATAATCTCCGAGATTAAATGATTGTTTCCAGAGTTATTTTTCCTCAACATGAATAGAATGGCAAATTCAATGTGTTTATATACCAGCTAGTTTGTGAATAACATATGACTGATTCTTATGTCCCTTATATCAATGGATGCAGTTAATAGGGAGTGATCTTCCGTAATAACATCATTATTGTTTATTGTTAGTTGAGAGGTCGTTGCTTGGTTGGAGGGTGAGTATTCTTGATTGATTGAGTTTTTCCTTCTCTACCATAGATTCAAGTTGATTACAATAACCTACATCTTGTGGGACATGCTCGAGTCGTTTGTGGTTATCTAATGAATAGACATTTTAAGAATGTGTACCTGTGCAACATATGTTAAGAAGTCGAATGTGTGCCTATGCAATTTTATGTTTAGTAGTTATATTGAATTCTTTATTCCAGGAAATGTAATGGTTCTGCAAATTCTTTTTTCGGAATCATTTATGATGCTCCATAAGAAAGTACACTGTATTTTATATGCTGAGAGATACAAAAGTTAGTTATATTGTTTTGAAAATTACTTTGTGATTTGAGAGATTCACAAAATTCGCTATAACTAAATTGTTGTTTCCCTGGAACACATGCCCTGCATAAGAGATCATGTGGTATGACTACATATCTGTGAAAAGCAACTAATTGTAGGTATGCATCTTTTATTTTAATTATTTTCATTGTAGAGGGGACAATTTAACTAAGATAGTTGTTTAATTGGTCTTTTCGATTGGGATTTCCCGACCTTCTTGTGGTGAGGTTTATTCCAGGAAATTTACTTGGTTTAGAATGGTTAACATGTTTGGATGTTGGTCTTATGGCATTGATAAGCACTTTAAAAGGTTTGGATGTAGTACATATAAAATGGCAACAACAACTGAATTTTTCTGTTGTAATAAATTGAAGTTAATGAGTGTTTGCATTGTCAAATTCTCAAACTATATGTGGCTCCTTGCAAATTGTGTTGTTGTAAATTGAAAAGGTCTGTCGCTTAGTGTGAATGCATTCTTGTCAATTCTCGTGTTAAAAGAATTGAAAAGGCTCTTACCGATGAATGAGAAAAGGGGTAAGGCATGATTTATGATAAAAGTTTGATATTCTTTGAATTAATAATATGATAAACTCACTGCATATGGAGTGATTGCAGGCATGGAAAATTATGGCCATGAGAAAAGGCTAAAGCTCCAGGACTATGATAAGTTAAAACTCATGTGTATAAAGTTATCACCAGAAGAGGAAGTGGTGATGGAGGTAGTGGTTAAAATCTACTTTGTTTTCCCCCGGGCCAGCGAGGGACCATTATGCACTCTGGGGACGCCTAGATGTAAGACATGTGGTTAAGACTCGTTCTGCACACATTAGAGGACTGTCACATGAGTTGGGGGACTCTGTGAAGAGAATAACCTCTAGGCTCTGTGGAGGTGTGCGATAACGGAGTGCCTCGGCTTAGTGAAGCACCCTGAAGAGCACAAAAAGGAGATACCGCTAAGAGGCGTACAGGGTGTTGTCCTTGTGTTGGGTTGCTTGAATTGGCACTTGGTGTGCTGGGATGAAAGAACATCTAGAGAAAAGAATAATGACAAAGCACCCTGAATAGCACAGAGGAGATACACGAAGGGTTGGTATCGTCCTTGTGTTGGGTGGCTTGAATTGGTACTTGGAGTACTGTTGGCACTTGATGTGCTGGGATGGAGGACATCCAAAGAAAGGAACAATGCAGAAAAATGTATGTGCATTGCAGGTAAACTTGTACCGATGAGGTAATATGTTGATTGATTGACATTATTGATCTAATGGAATTCCAATGCTTGTAGTCATGTTTTTGTTGATGTATCAATTGCATTATGGAAAATAATTGGGTAATATGGCACCAATGAACACTAGAAAATTGCAGATTGCAAAAGAATGTATGACTTTTGTTTAAGTTGAATTGTGATTTGGACATGAATTACTGAAGGGACTAAGTTGTAGTTATGATGCTGCAAAAGACTTGCCAATTACATTCATGATGAATTGACTCTTATCTATGTGAAATTCGGGTAGACCCGATTTTTGCAGGTCCTATAAACCCACAAGGATCAGGAAGGAAAAACCGAAAGAGAGATCCAAACAAGGCGAAGTAAGAAGAGATGACTCCAGAGAAGAATGAAAGTTTTTGTCAAAGAAACAAGAAACACCGAGGATGGTGTTCTTTTTTTTAGGGGGGAGGATGTAATATCCCTTTCCTATGCCCTGGAGTATTTTGTAATTATGCACATTATTGTATGAGGGATTCTAGGTGAGGAGCTCAAGTGCCAAGGCCCCACCCGAAGCAACCGACAAGTTAGGTGAAAGATAAGATAACTGATTAGGAAAAGTGAAGGAATTAGAATTAACACAAGTAGGGACAAAAGTGTTGAACCAAGCCTTTCGGGATAGGAAGTATTGCTTAAAATTTAGATGGTAGAGGCGCTCGGCCCATAGGCCTATTTTCGCCTCACCTTTTTGGATCAAAAGGAAAACAGTATATACGTATGTGAAAGAATTTCACATAAGGTAGTAGGAAACCCTACATAGCAAAAAAAAATAGAAGAGTATTCTTACATGGTTGGAACACTATACCGTAAAAGGATATATATATATATTAGGGTTAGTCTCATGCATTCAATATATGTATATAATTACTTTTATGTGTAAACCTTGTAGAGCACTATGACCAAAACTACTGAAAATCATGTTATGAGGAATATTAATAAAATCTCTTACCGGATTTTGAGCCACCATTTATGAAGGCGTTATTTTCCTCTGCTGGCGTTAATTATTGAAAAAAAGGCTTAGATTAAGGAATCTTTATGATTTCTCTTACCGTTGAGAAGCATGGATCAAGGAGGCGTTAAAACTCCTTGACTCACGGTATTGCCTGACAGGAGGGTGTTTTCAATGCTCTATTATTATCATTAAAAATGTTTCCCTGCGCAGGCATTGAGGAGAGAGCCGTGTTTTGTTATAAAAACCCTAGAAGGGTTGCGAAAGGGGGGTGTGCATTTTGGAAGGAATACGCTTGAGAGAGACAGAAATAAGGGTAAGGATCCTACTTGAGGTGTTGGATTTACTTAGGGTTGAGATTGGAATGAGGTGCGCAATCGTTGAGGGAAATTACAGGAACGAAGATGAATGTCGAGAAACAATGGGGTGTCTCCGTTGCCAATGCTGGGTTTTCATACTCCCTTCAATCCTAGCTTCCACCGCAGGCATTATATGTAGTGATTGGGGCACAAATTTCCAGAGGAGTTCAGTCAACTACGGTTCGTATGAGGAAAAATTTATCTGATCTCTATTTCTTTTACCTCTCCAATGTTAGCATTTGCATGTTATTTTTAAGGGCAGTGCTGGCTCTCTAGTTACTATGTGATTTAGTGATTTCATGTTTGCTTTATCTACTTGTTCCTGATAGTGAAGGCACTTTAATTCAAACCCTTGCGTCCTAGCGATATTATACTGCTATCTTTGCTCAGCGTGTTAATGCAGGAGTCTTACCTTCAACCTCTATGTGTTAGCGAAGTCATCTTACTTTCAAAGTACTGAAAGATCTCTGAATCCACTCTTGAATTTGTTCTCCTAAATAGTATTTCTTACGAGAGCTATTGTATTGCGCCTTTAAAAATACAAAGTCCGAGCCCGGTCATTGCCGTGTATGTTCTTTTGCCGATACGCCCTGTTACAAGTTCAGGATAGGCTAGCACCTGCATAACACACCTCCTATCCGGTGTTGATACCTATCCCAAAATAACGATAAAACCCGCTGCTATATTTAAGTTTGGTTATGAAGAAAAAGACAGACAGTCCCTTGAGTACAAAGAGGCGGGCCAAGCAGTGGACTCTACTCCCAGTATAATCATTCATATTCATATGGGTTAAGCCTCAAGAACTGTGAAAAGTGGGTTCATTCATATGGAGATCATAGTGATTGAGCACGTGTAGCTCCAAGTTAGCTCACGGGTTGTAATAAAGATATTGGGATTTTATCTATCCTTACATAAGTTACATCACATAAAATACTACCAGTAATCAGCAGATCCGTCTTATAATGGGCAATAAGTTAGAAGTTTTACCGTGGATCTGTGATATCAGCCTAGTTTGGCATCATATAAGATATCAACAATTACACACTTTTTACACTAACTAAGCAAGCAGTGATAGTGACAAGGAAATTCGATTGCTTATGGTCTCTACATGTTGATTAGTAATGTATCATTAATCCCATTATAAGTATATTAATTATGGAAGATACATAGAAATCCCCAAGACTAATTGATGGAGTAATCTCCATACGACTAAGTTAATTGTTGCTTATAGTATAAACTCAGTTTGAACCCAACTTATCGAGGGAGGGTCCAGCCTGGTTAAGGCAGTTTATACTTTGTTTTCACATGCCCTTTTGGATGATTCTAAGTTACAAACTTCCATATCTAATACATTGATATGGAGAGAAAACAGAGACGCTGGTATTTAAGGTAAGAGATACCTCTACGGAAAAGAGATACTGTTTTTAATGTAATAGGAATAGGTAAGAATTATGTCTTCACCCCATATACTTTGTCGTATGTTCTATAAAGAATCTCTGTAGAATGAATTCTAGAGAAATACTCTCTCAGGAGGACCCGACGAGGTTCAATGGGATATGATGGCAACTTTTCAGTTGCGGATGTAACCAACCTTTTTCCTTAAGAACGAAATAAATGTCACAGGCATGTGACACGTTTTGGTGGATGTAACCCCAAGGATGGGGTGAACCACGTACTTTTGGTTGTCTCCTTTTCATGTGTTTGAATGCTTTATTTTCCCCACTTTGTTAGTCTGCCTATGATGGTTTCTATGATGGTTTTTGCTGCGTTGGAATATAATCAAGTAATGTTATTATAATGATTTTGTCCGCACATGGTATCATTTTAAATACACTATGACGATGGAGACCAAACCACTAACAAATGACTGGATGAATGTTTTATGCCTTTGGGATAATTGCAAGTGGTACTCTTACAAATTTTACCCATATTTCGGCACTAAGGTTTAGGAGGTATATTACATATGGTATCAGAGCGGGCTACAGCGCTGGAACCTTAAGAATGGGCTAACATGATAGTTTTGCAGGATTACATTTGGAAGAAATTGCGGCAAATTGATTTATGCTTTCCACATAAGCCGGTTTTGGGGGGGTTTCGGCACAACCATCTCTTAAGGTAGAAGCATCCGTTGAGGTACTTATTCAATTTTTATTTCTCAATTCGTTAGTTGATTCAAGTGATCTAAATCGTGTAGATCTCAATTGAGGGTATGATTTTGATTTTAGGTGGACTTATATACTTTTTATTTTGCTGTATAATTGAGATCCAATCTAAATACAGATCGTGATCATCAGTTGTATTCTTATATGTAGCCTCTATTTGAGTGAAGTTATGGAATGCCATAAATCCAATGATTGTGTGCCATTGAATACTCCTTGCTGTTGAAATTTTGATATAGAAATCCAGGTTTGAAATCGCCTTCTGCATTTAATCGATAGTTTAAATCTTTGCATATTATGGCAGTAGAGGTAGTTTTTGCATTATTAAACCTAAAAAGAAACTAGGGAAACCCGTCTTCCGGATTTTCAAATTAGGTTTTATTTATCGAGATAAATTACACTTTAGCATTAATGTCGTGTCTGATATTCATCGATAAAAGCCTTCTTTAGCCACGGATTACTTCTGTATATTTCAACATTTTGTGTTTATACTTCAATCATGAAGTGACATTGTGTGCGTGGGTTAATCGTCTACATCGTAATATGGTCTCAATGTGATGCTCATTTGTTTGCTGGTAATACAAAGCATGTTTATGATGTACGGACTAACCGTTTTGTCTGTGAAAGATTACTTTCAATGTGATGCTCATTTGTTTGTTGGTAATAATAAGCATGTTTATGATGTACGAACTAACCGTTTTGTCTGGGAAATATCACTTACTGAGTTTATGAAGCATTGCCTGCACCAAAAATTTTTCTAACTGGGAAGCTGGCTTTGGGGTGTGTAATTTCCAGTTTAGGTGTCATGCCTTGTTTCAAGCCTTCCTTGGGTTAAAACATTATGATATGGAGATACCTTGGACCTTACGATCTTCATTCATACAAAGAAAGTGGATGCCCATAAAATGATTTATGAGAAAATTAATTCTGCGTTTATTAATTATAAGGATGAGTGAATATTATGGCTTTATTTCAAGGGAATTCAAGTTTATTATTAAATTTATGATTTAGGAGGTTACAAAGTTTGTGGGACTAACTAGCAAGTTGATAATAAAAATACTTACTTATTATGGTTAGCAAAATTACCATGTTTCAATTAAAATTCTTCATCGTGTTTTAAAATTGAACTGATTCATATATGGTGATGATACAATGTTGAAGATGCATTATGTATGGGCTCATTTGCTAGGGATTAATTAATATTTGAAGGTATTTCTTGGTTTATGATTTTTTTTTTTTCGCCTTAAGCTGCCTACGCTTTCAAGTAGCCCAGACTTGAAAACTTTATTGAAATTGAAAGTGTTTTTTGGATTCTTTGAGAACATATTTAAGATATGGATTGTCTTGTATAACATATGAAGTTTTCAACATGCTTGTTATTAGATCACAGTTGAGCATTTACCACTGACTATGCTGTGCACACTTGGTGGGTCTTCTTTTGGGTTCTTGCATGTGTTAGTTTAACTTATATCTTGCTTCCAATTGTAATGAGGGATGGTTTCAAACTCCTTTTGTGTTGCTGACGTTAGTTTTGGGTTAGTTTTGAATTTTGCGATATGTATAATCTCCAAGATTAAATGATTGTTTCCAGAGTTATTTTTCCTCGACATGAATAGAATGGCAAATTCAATGTGTTTATATACCAGCTGGTTTGTGAATAACATATGACTGATTCTTATGTCCCTTATATCAATGGAGGCAGTTAAGAGGGAGTGATCTTCCGTAATAATATCGTTATTGTTTATTGTTAGTTGAGAGGTCGTTGCTTGGTTGGAGGGTGAGTATTCTTAATTGATTGAGTTTTTCCTTCTCTACCATAGATTCAAGTTGATTACAATAACCTGCATCTTGTGGGACATGATGGAGTCGTTTGTGGTTATCTAATGAATAGACATTTTAAGAATGCGTACCTATGCAATATATGTTAAGAAGTCGAATGTGTGCCTATGCAATTTTATGTTTAGTAGTTATATTGAATTCTTTATTCCAGGAAATGTAATGATTTTGCAAATCATTTATGATTCTCCATAAGCAAGTACACTATATTTTATATGCTGAGAGATACAAAAGTTAGTTATATTGTTTTGAAAATTGCTTTGTGATTTGAGAGATTCACAAAATTCACTATAACTAAATTATTGTTGCCCTGGAACACATGCCCTGTATAAGAGATCATGTGGTACGACTACATATCTGTGAAAAGCAACTAATTGTAGGTATGCATCTTTTATTTTAATTATGGATATTGTAGAGGGGACAGTTTAACTAAGATAGTTGTTTAATTGGTCTTTTCGATTGGGATTTCGTGACCTTCTTGTGGTGAGGCTTATTGCAGGCAATTTACTTCGTTTAGAATGGTTAACAGGTTTGGATGTTGGTCTTATGGCATTGAAAAGCACTTTAAAAGGTTTAGATGTAGTACATATAAAATAGCAACA
This sequence comes from Pseudotsuga menziesii, assembly GCA_001517045.1. Classification (NCBI taxonomy): domain Eukaryota; kingdom Viridiplantae; phylum Streptophyta; class Pinopsida; order Pinales; family Pinaceae; genus Pseudotsuga; species Pseudotsuga menziesii. The sequence continues at coordinate 47,347 of LPNX011187692.1, forward strand.
GCAAGTGAATTTTTCTGTTGTAATAAATTGAAGTTAATGAGCGTTTGCATTGTCAAATTCTCAGACTATATGTGTCTCCTTGCAAATTGTGTTGTTGTAAATTGAAAAGGTTTGTGGCTTAGTGTGAATGCCTTCTTGTCAATTCTCGTGTTAAAAGAATTGAAAAGGCTCTTACCGATGAATGAGAAAAGGGGTAAGGCATGATTTATGATAAAAGTTTGATATTCTTTGAATTAATAATATGATAAACTCACTGCATATGGAGTGATTGCAGGCATGGAAAATTATGGCCATGAGAAAAGGCTAAAGCTCCAGGACTATGATAAGTTAAAACTCATGTGTATAAAGTTAGCACCAGAAGAGGCAGTGGTGATGGAGGTAGTAGTTAAAATCTACCTTGTTTTCCCCGGGGCCAGCGAGGGACCATTATGCATTCTGGGGACTCCTAGATGTAAGACATGTGGTTAAGACTCATTCTGCACACATTGGAGGACTATCACATGAGTTGGGGGACTCTTTGAAGAGAATAACCTCTAGGCGCTGTGGAGGTGTGCGAGAACGGAGTACCTCAGCTTGGTGAAGCACCCTGAAGAGCACAACAAGGAGATACCGCACATGGTATCATTTTAAATACACTATTATAATCACCCTGAAGAGCATAATCAAGTAATGTTATTATAATGATTTTGTCCGCACATGGTATCATTTTAAATACACTATGACGATGGAGACCAAACCACTAACAAATGACTGGATGAATGTTTTATGCCTTTGGGATAATTGCAAGTAGTACTCTTACAAATTTTACCCATATTTCGGCACTAAGGTTTAAGAGGTATATTACAATTTTTAGTTTAGATTCATTCAAAAAAATTAGTTTTAATTTCTTTTAACCTAGTTGTGATTGACCTTCCAGTCTCACCTTTTTAGGCGTCACTAGAGGAGAAAGGTGTGTTGTAGACACCTTTGTGGTGCTTTAGATCAATAGGATCTTTGTATTTGTCGAGCATAGTTCTTAAAGAGTTTGGAGGGGAAAATGTCACCCTTATGTTTTTCTTCCTTATCACATTAGTGATTTTGTTTGTCGTGCCATGAATATAAGGAACGATTATTTTTGGAAAAGTTGTATCTTTCTCTTTGGTTTTGTTTCTTTTTCTTTTCACGCTTTGGAAAAGTTTGTCAATTTATTTTCCGTTATATCCATTGTTCATTAGGGATGTCTTAAGGTGTTCCAACTCTTTCTTTATGTGATATGTATCCGAAACTCTGCATCCGTGTGTCGCTAAGGTGTTAATTATTCCAATATTCTAAGATGGATGATGGTGTGAGTCAACATGAAGGTATATATTTGTATGCATTTTCTTTCTATAAACTTGGTGATAAAGAAAGCCATCACGGTTCTTTGTGATGAGTACATCCAAGAATGGAAGGGATTTTTCCACCTCTTTCTATAATGTGAATTTTATACTATCACATTGATTATTTATATGGCTTTGGAGC
>LPNX011187736.1:0-35000 GCA_001517045.1 Pseudotsuga menziesii
GTTGAGGGGTTTTCTCCATTTATGGTTTCCCCTCCTAAAAGCTTTGTGTCTCTTGTCTCTTGTGACGTGCTTATGTTATTGCTGTGCTTGTTATTCTCTCAATAAAAGATCCTAACATAATGCTAGCTTAAATGTTGAAAAACTAACATGATAGTTATGCTAATAAGTGGTAACTGATTATGGAATATGTAGACTAGTAGAACAAAGGAAATACTTCGAAGAAATATATATTCTGCGATGAGTTTTTTAAATCCTCTTCTCAACAAGAAGTTGCAAATGCTAGTAGAGTTTGAACAAATTCAAAGAAAGGGAATTTAGATAAATAAGAAACCAAGGGAAGCATTTTGATTAATAATGAAGACTCCCTTGAGTTTCATAATGAACACATTAAAAGATGACAGGTTGGAGACTGATCAAGAATAAAAGGTTGTTTCTTAAATCAGTATCTACTAATTGTAAGAGGAAAAGCAAAATATGTAAGAGAATGAATATTTATGCAACTTTTTGCATTTTCTGTGAAATGATCATACTAGCTTTATGCAATTTTTAAACATGTTTACTATGTTGGTATCCAGTGAGGAAGGTGCTAAGAAATCAATCCAATTGATTGGAAAAGTAAACCAATTCAATGGAGCAATACAGAGCAATTACAAGGGTCCATTTATGTGCCATTGTTCATATTTTGTTGGTTTATAATTTTACTAAGCCTACAACTCTTAAGAATGGTGGAGAATGATTGAAGGACCTTAGACTAGACCATGTAGATTCCAACATAGTTCTTATGATAGTATGTAACAAATGTGATCTAAAATCATTTGCAAGTTATAGAAACAAAAGGTGCTCATAGGTTTGTCATTCTTGAGACATTGGCATTTGAAGCTACTAGTGTAGAGAGGGATTTTTAGATGAGTTTTGACATAAAGTCATAAGATAATAAACAAGAGATCCCTTGCCTCAGGCAATTTTGTTGCAATTGGTATTAAAGAAGGAAAACTAACATTGCTTCATATCCTGATACTAATGCGAAGAAGTGCATGGAAAATCCATTGTGTTTGGAACTCAAAACTATTTTTCTTCTGAAAAGTGGACGAATTTTAGGGAAGTAATGAATATTATTTTGTAAATAGTGGATAAATACATGTCATTATCATTGCTACAATATTTCTCAATTTTTTGAAAATTGGTAACAAATCCAAAAGTTTCCAAGCAAGAAGCTCATGATACTAAAGGATTAGATTAAAGTAGAAAAGGTTTAGGTCATGTATCTTCAAGGCCTTCTAATAAGACATCTAGAAGATTGTGATAACAATAGGGATCAATGGAGGTTGGATAACAATGAATTTTCATATTGTACGGAAGAAGTAAGACACCATACTTAAGGTGTCAGGCCACCTCGAACCACCTCATCCTTCTATTCTATTTTTAGAAATAGGTTACACCAAAATAAATTGGAGATTAACGCTTAACTAGGATAAAAGGAAATGTTGAGAACTTATTAAGGGTTGGTAATTTGTGCACCATAATATAGAAAGCGTATTGTATCCCTATGAGTCCATTCAGTTTCCTAAATACTATGAGGCCCTCTTGATGGATTCATTGAAGAAATTATGGGAATAATATGATGGTAAAGGTAAAATCCTCAATCAATTATATTCACACAAATGGTACCATTATATAGTACAAAGAAGAATGCCACCTTAGTGAGGGATATTCTCTAGATCCTAACACCTTGCATGGTGACTAGGCTAGGAAATCTTCTCCAAATCATTTAGAGACTTATCTAGGATAAATGACTATTATCCCAAATAATAAATACAATAATGTGACATTTAACTTATGTGATTTCTAATGTAATACAAAAGTCTAACATTCCCCCTCTCAATCACAATTTTATGTATCTGTATCAACTAAGCAATAAACACTAATGTCAATTTTGATAGGATGGATCTTCCAGAATCCTTCCTTTGTGCTTCAATGAAAAATATGCATGTAAAACCATCAATATGAATGGTTCATCTGAAATGAACTAAAATCCTAGAGTGAACAGCTTCCATGTCTGAAAAATCCATGTATACTTGACAATTTCATCATTTTCCAAGTGATTTAGCTAGAAGAGGCTGGCGTCTTCTGCTAATTGGTGAATATCACCATGCTACAATCAATGAAGTGCTCCCTAAAATGAGCCATCAACATTGTTATGCATCGATTAAAATCTCAATGCATCATGAGTATGCCATCCATAGACTATTGTTTTCATTAGTCTTCCATCTACAGATTATTTTGAGTTTTCCATCTGCAAACTATAGTTCTTCATCTGCAATTTTGGAGTTTCCCACCTACAAACTATTGTTTCCTTTTGACATTCGGAGTCTACCATCTACAGACTATTGTTGTTTCCCACTTTGATATTTGGAGTCTGTCATCTACAGACTATTGTTGTTGAAACTTGAAGAATGACAACCATTATCAATATTCCCCCCTTTGTCAGTTGAAAGGTTAGAATATATGGGTTTTCATGTGGGTTACCTTGAACCAATTCATCATTGTACCATAACTACTCCCCCTTTAAAAAGAAAAAGTATTCTGTAAATGTACCCCCCATTAAGATGCAAGAGAGTACCATTTAGATTTCAACTCAAAGTGGTCATGTGAAAACATCACATGTTATCTCATCCTGTGAGGGCCATGCTTAAAAGCTATGCCATAAGGGGACCACTGGAGTTATACTCTATCAGGTACACAACTACTTAGTGCTACAAGATGAGTCTTTACTCGAGATTGAATTCTTTGGTAAGACTTATGCAACTTCGTGGTTGTTGATGTCCATTCCCAATGATTGATCCACCCATAGTGAATTTTTAACCTTGCGGGTTTGTTTCTCTTTGAACATTTTTCTGATGAATAATTCTTCTTGCCACAATGTTGACAAGGATGGAGATCAAAACAATTTTTCTCCAAATGACCAAATCAATGACAATGTTGGCATTTAGGAATTTCTTCCATGTGATTTTTATCAACTTTTTTATTAGCTTCTTCGTGGACTTTTTTATTGGATTCTTCATTTATGAATCTTGCACTCACAAACTGAATTAGTTTGGAGTAGTCTGGAATATGAAAAGTCACATATTTTTCATATCCAAGTCCTTTTCTTTGTCTATTGTATCTAATTTCTTCCCAAGGTATGATGATGGGCTTGGAAAGATCATTTTGAATTTGTTTCTTTGACATCATTTGAGGTTGATTTTCTGCATGTTGTTGAATCTTTGAAATGTTTTCTTCATTAAACTAAACAGAAAACACATGAACTATAGGTTCATGAATACCTTCATATTCATCTTCATTTTTCTCTGAAGTCAACTCACTAACTTGATTCTTCACTGAATGTTGATTATAATCATCATTGTCATCATCAAATAAAGGGTTGTGATGAAGAAGGACTCGTTTAGATTGCTTCATTCATTCCTGATTTTTGAGATTGCATATTTCATCATTGAGTAGTTGTGATTGTGCTTGAAGAAGTTGAACTTTTGCTTGCAACACTAGCAAACAAGTTACCACTGATTGAAGAGTTGATTTGTTGAGTATGACTGTGGTATTTGCAGTAGTGTTTATTAGAGTGTTCAATAACTGTCGCTTATACTTGACAATTTTACACTTGCATATATGTCACACTCTCTTGAGATTTCATGACAATTTTAGGGTGTCAGGCACAACCGATCATGCACCCCAAAATGTGTTTTTACAATGAATAATGAGCAGAGTATGAAGGGTGTCAGTTTTGTTACCACCTAAGTTGTACTTAGTGGTTTTTTATCAAGTGAGCTTGGTGAATTAGAGAGGGTTAACTTGTTCGGACTTCAAAATACCCATGGAAGTACTTCTGGGAAGTGCTTGTTGTACCATATCACATGTTCATACCCCATGGGGGAATTGTAATAAATGTTCTAGAATGATAGTGTCTGTAAAAGAATTGGTCTCTTAGAATTTATTTGTCAATCCAATCAACCCAGGGTGTTTTTTCCCTTGTTTATTATTGGTTGTTGAACAAACGACTAATAATTTCTGAGTTTTTCACTCCATACCTCCAAAGTTGGGGTGGTCAGCTTGTCACTTAGGCCTATTGAGGTTATTAGAGTCTATGTGTCAATGCATAAGCATGCTAGACATCATTGTTGAGTCATATGAACATGTCTAAGTCCCCCTAGGTTTTTTCAATTTTTCAATTTTTTTAATTTTTCAGTGTTTTTATTAAAATTTAATTTTTCCAAAACTTAGGCTACCTTTAATAGTTTAATTGGAAAAAATTATTTTGTAATAAAATTGGGCCAAATAATCGGTTTCAGTCATGTAGGTGCTCATTTTCAAGCTAAGAGCACCATGTAAACCCATGGACCCACTATTTCCTAGTTTTAAGTGATTTTCCATCACTCAGGTTAGAAAGCTCGAAAAATCAATTATTGATTATTTTAATTAATAAATTGATGAATAATGGAGCAAATCCAAAATCATAAATCAGTGGATTCTCAGCTAATTTGATTGAAATCAGACAGATCTGAAGTAGATTGACTGGATCTGACAAATCCTTGACTGAAGGAGGTGATTAAATCAGATCCAGAGTTGATATTCAGCTGTCTTCATGGGGAATTAAGCCCTCTCTCTCTCCTCCATATGTGTGGACTCTCCTGGATGCTCTGTGTACTGATGTGTCAGTGTATGGGTTGATGTGTCAACTCAATCAAGCCCCTGGTTGACAAGTAGTATTGGTTTAGCTTCAGTTCTGCATTGATGGACTCTCCATCAGCTGATTTCATCTGATTCCATGAGGAATTGTGCCCCCCCTGGGCTGGATGGCCTGTATTTTGTATATATCATGCTCAATGCTCCCTCTTCCAAGCTAGTTAGAGCTGGATTGAAGGGCTTGCCATTGAAACTGTGTATTGATCATCATTTGTGAATAAATAAGCTTTGGAGGCTATACTGTGTAGTGCATGTGTCTGTGTGGATTCTCAGTGTTATGCTGCTGATGTGGTAGCTACAATTTCTCTCCAAATTCTGTGTTGCTTCTGTGTTCTGGCTTCAAGGATTCGGTTGAATCAAGTAAGGGTGTAAACTAGGCAAGTTAGATTGCTTGATCTTGTTTATCCATATGATGTGTGCTCAAAATTTTCAGTTATATGTTAAATAAGATTATTTTTGCATGGTCTTTCATTTTTGTACTCTCGGGTATATCTGGAGTCCCCCCTTTGCTTAATTTTAATCAATTCACACTTCAAATTTAACTTAAAACGTACCAAGAGGCAATCGCAAAATACTCACTCCAAGCACATGCAAGTACATTGTTTCTGTTTTTTAACTCCATTCTAAGGCACTGGTTATTTTCTTGCTTTATATATATATTGTGTCTCAACATTGTGCTTTCGTGTGTTTATTTTCATATCTTGTCATCTTTGAATGTCTATAGTTAAATTTCGAACTCCTAAGTAACTCATTTAGTTTAACATCACGACACTAAGTAATTATCCTTAGTAACTTAATAGGGTCTACCCCCCTTGGATTTGTTAGGAGTTGAGCCTAAATGGAGGAGTCAAGAACAAGGTGATAGCCTTGACTCGAGACTTGCCCCCAGGGACACACCGAGTGGCTTGAAGATTTCTGCCACGTGACCCAGGTGTGTGAAAGGAGACAACACTTTTTGGCGCTGTTTCCATGGATAAATCTTTTTATTCCCGAGTATGACTTAGCTTAACTTTTTTCTAAACAACTAAAAAGATAAAAAAATTTGATTGATCTAGTCTTTAAAAAACATAAAAATTAAAACTCGATCCATCTGGCGACTCCACTATCTAACATTCCTTCAAGAATTTCTACCCAAAGAAATCGCCGACAATTATTTAATCCTCTCCCTGATCCTGAAAGGTTTATTAGGGAAAAATTGAATAGGAATACTTCTCGTAGAAACCTTGAAAATTTAGGAGACCAATCCCTCTCAAATATCCATCACATATTTGTAGAGAGTCATACCTTCCAATCTAAAGAAATGATGGAATTTTACAAACCCCTTGACTTTTCTCAGATAGCAAGTGCTCCTCATGACATTCTGAATGATGCTATCAAGAAGCTCCCCATATTCGAGGGAAATAATGCCACCACTGCCAAGACTCACCTCCAAAAGTTTGAGAAGCACCTGGTCAGTTACTGCAATAATGCTGCCTCTAATCATGAAGATGTCAAAATGAAGCTCTTTGCTTTATCTTTAGAGGATGATGCTGCGGAATGGTACGGCAACCTTGGTGATGATTCATATAAAACTCTTAGTGAATTCATAGAGGGTTTTAAGAAGAAATGGGGGGAAAAAAAAGAACCAAGACATTTGCTTGCTTCCCTTCATAATATAAAGAAGATGGAAAATTAAACCATTGATGAAGTTAATACTAAGTTCAGGCGGGTAGTTGCGGACCTCCCTAGAGAAATCAAGCCAAGGGATGCCTCCATCCTCATATCTTACATCGAAGCTTTCACTAGTGATTTGAGGTATCAGTTAAGGGACAAAGATCCGACCGATCTAAAAACAGCTCAGGATCTGGCCGAGAAAATAGAAAAGAATATGCAATCTTCGGGGAAATCCAACATCCCAGGTTACACTAGGGGAAACACTTCGTACAACAAAGAGAAAGGAAAAGCCATTGAATTAGAGGAAAAGGCAACCTCTAAAGACCCCATGGAAAAGGTTACTAGCTTGATGGAAAAAATGGTTACTAGTCAGAACCAACTCATGGCAAGTCAATCTATATAATTGAATAATATTCAAAACAGAATAATCACACTAGAAATAAATAATGGACCTAGGAACTTTTAGCCTAAACAGAACCAGGTGTATCAAAAGAAGGCTCCTCAACAAGAACCTATGATTCCAAACCAGTTAGACTCAACTAACTTGGTAGAAGAAATCATTCCATGGTGTAGACCTTGTGATAAATTCCACCAAGAAAGCACTTGCTATATAGCAAACCAAGTTATAGAATGTGGAATGGCAGAGATCAGTAATCAGGAAACAACATCAGGCGAGCCTAATCATGTGTACATGGTAGGCTGAGCCTATCCTTTATCAAACCAGCATTGGCAGTAGGCCACGAATTATGCTTACGAGAAGGATCTCCTTTCCAACTTTTATGGTGTAATGCCTTCTCTGGAAGCAATTAAGGAAATGAAGTAGGCTAGGTTCAAGGGAGCAGTATATCAAAGAAGACAAAAGCCATTACCGTCTAAACAATACAAGCCAAAGGTAACCACTCCTCCCCTTGCACATCCTCCTATTGTCCTTGAATCAAATATTGATATGGGAGAATGGATAAGTAGTGCTAAGATTCATGTTTATGCAACTGATGTCCTTAAAATTCCTGGTCAAAAAGAAAAGTTGTTGAAAGCCTTAGAGGATAGTCAAAGTAAAGCTCATAATATTATCAAAGAGGATCCTCTTCCTAATAACAATGCTATATTTGAAGCTGGACATATTGAACCTATAGATATGCCTATAGTCCTCAATAGTGTTGATCCAAGAAGGGAAGATCACCTTCCTTTCTATGTCTCCCTCTTAGTTGATAAGCTTCTCCTTCATAACTGCATGTTAGATTCAGGTGCTTCATCAAATGTCATCACAAGAAAAGTAATGGAGCAGCTAAATCTAAGGGTCACCCCACCCTACCATAATGTTTATGCCATGGATGCAATAGAAGTTGAAGTGGTAGCAATTAATCTTAAATTTACAAGTTAAGTTGGCTAAGTATCTAGATATCGACATGTCGATGGATGTGTTGGTGATAGATGTTCCAGATAATTGGGGTATGTTGTTATCCATAAAATGGGCCGCAACTCTTGGTGGGCACATTCAAATGGATTGGACATATGCTACTATATCCGCATCAGAGAACACTAGGGTGATTCTCCACAGAGAAAAGATGAGGAAACAACATGTAGAAAACCCTAAGAAGCCCGGGAATGAATTTGTTCATTTCACTGATAATTTTGGAAACTATGCTATTTTGTCAAATTTCATGGCCCCCATTAAGGAAAACATTAAAAATGAAAAGATCGATGAAGTTTGGCAAATGTACTTTGACGGGGCTTATTCCAAAACTGGAAAGGGTGCAGGCATCGTGATGATATATCCTTTAGATAAAATCTATAACTTTGCGTTCAGGTTAGATTTTGAAGCATCAAACAATGTAGCCAAGTATGAGGCATTGCTCCTAGGGCTAGAAACCGCTAAAGATATGGGGATAAAGATGTTGAACATAAAAGGTGGTTCATATTTAGTTGTCCTCCATATTAAGAATCAGTATCAATGAAAAAATCACAGACTAAGAAAGTATAGGAATGCCACATGGGACACTATGGAATGGTTTGATGCACTTAACATTCAAAAGGTCCATAGGGAAATGAATGGGTTAGTAGATAAATTAGCAGTAGCAGCATCCACCCTCTAGCCATCGGATGAAATGATTAATGGGAATGGAAAGATGGAAATAAATTTTAGACCTTCAATTCCGGATAATATAGACCACTGGCAGGTGCTCAAAGATGATGAGCAACTCTTGAGATTCATCCACAATATACAATAGTTTGAGGGTTGCAAGATCAGTTATCAGTAGGAAGGTAAAGAGTATTAGGAGTGCGAGGATAATGAAAGGAATCACATCTCGAGTAGCCTTATAGATTTCGAGAATCTTTTCGATCAACAGGATCATCATAAAAAACAAAAAGAAGAAATAAAAATTGGGAATTATATGGAAATAAACATAGGAACTAACAAGGACCCTAAGTTAATAAAAATTGGACAGGTACTTCGGAAAAGGAAAGGAACAACTTGATCAACTTAATCAAAGAGTATAGAGATGTGTTGGCCTTTAGTTATGATGAGTTTAAATCCTATAGGGAGGATGTGTTTCAATACACTATTCCCCTCACAGAAGAAGCTAAGGATGTCAAACCTTTCCGACAAAAACTTAGGCGAATAAATCCTAAGTTGGCCCCCATTGTGCAGAAGGAACTTCAGAAGATGTTAGTAGCAGGGATCATAACACCTACAAGGCATTCATCTTGGTGCTCCAACTTAGTTGTTGTCAGAAAGAAGAATGGGTCAATTAGAATATGTATAGATTTTAGAAATCTGAATACATCATGCCTCAAAGATAATTACCCATTACCCGACATGGAAACTTTGCTTCAAAGAGTATCAGGATCATGAATGATGTCCATGTTGGATGGCTTTTCCGGTTATAACCAGGTGTTGGTAAATAAAGAAGATCAACATAAGACTACATTCACCACACCTTGGTGTACCTATAAATTTCTAAGAATTCCTTTTGGCTTATTGACATGGATTTTTCCTTCAAAGAACTTATAGGCAAAATAATTGAAATATATCAGGATCACTTAACTGTTTTTTCAAAAGAGAGATCTGACCACATAAGCCATCTTATGTAACAAACTTAAATAATAACAGTAAACAATAATAATAATAATAATAATAATAATAAACATANTACAGAATTTATGAACGTTAAAGAAGCTTTTACTGCTTCAAGTGGTATCAGAGCCTCATTGGCTAGATCCTGACCTTTGGCCATATTTTTGGCTTTTAGCCATCACCCAGGTTTCCTGGAATTTTTGGGTTTCCCAAAAAAATAAGACCTTGTCCTTAAAAAATAAAAATAAAAGGGTAAAAGTAACTCCCCCAAAAATAGAGAGTTTAAAGAAAAAAGTGAAGAAAAAAAGTAAAAGCAAAAAAAAAAACTAAAAGAACAAGAGAAAAAAAAAGGGAAAGAAAAGAAAAAGGATAAAAAAGAAGAGATAAAAGTAAAAAGTGCATAGTAATATAAAAAGTGAATAATAATATAAAAAGTGAATAATAATAACTACAAAGAAGCAAGTGGGATTTGAACCTAGGTGGGGAAAGTAACACTTACTCCCCCCAACCACTCAATCTACTTGCATTTTACAAAAGTATTGGAAAAAAATAAAAGTAAAGGACTAGAATTTGGAAGGTTATATATTATTTATATAACTTAAGTTTAAAAATAATTATTATTATTATTATAATTATTTTATTAAAAAAATAACTATTTTTGAAAAAAAGAAAGGTTATTTGACCTAACAAGAAATAGTCGGAGAATTTTTTTTCCAAAAGAGACATACTGAGAATTATTAAAGCTTTTGTATCTATCCTTCTAGAAGAAACGAAGACAAAAATGAAGTAGAAACATAGTCACAAACAATAGCTACTACATATTCGAAAATGAAGACACAGCTACAAACAACAGTGGACGAGTTAGAACAATACAAGGCGATCAATAAAAGTCTACAAGCTAAGGTTGAGACAAAAAAAGTGGTTGAAAGAGTGGAAAGATGATGAGAATATCCGCTTATGGAATCAAAATCGACAGCTAGAACGAACCATAAGAGATAACAAGAAAATGTTATCTGATCAGGATAACGAAATATCATGTTTAAAAATTCATAATCAAAACCTAGAAGACCAGATCAAAAAGTTAGAAAATGACAACAAATCACCATATGGATGCGATAATGAATTAGAAGAAGAAATAATGCATCTAAACAAACTGATCAGGGAAAAAGATGTTGAATTGGCGCAAGTCCGGATGAGGTTAGAAAATCAAGGAGCAGAGTTACGTCTTCATAAACAACAAAAGGAAAAACTCCAGCAGCAGTATGATGACAATAAGAAGACACATAAGTTAGAACTGACAAAAGTCAACAAGATTTTATCAAGCCATTCCGAAGAAATTTTCAGATTAGGTAATCATAACAAGACACTAGTCACAAAAATTAAGAAGTTGAAAAGTAGCCGGAAGACAGAACAATCTACGGAAGAGAATGAAGGAAAACTTCTAGACAAATAGGAAGAAAATCGTTGTATCAGAAGGCATAATGAAGATCTTAAGGAACAACTTAAGAAGTCTGAAGATGACAAAAAATCACATGTAGAAGTGATTAAGAAGTTTCAAAATGATAACATGCAGTCAGAAAACAAGTCGGAAAAGATACAGAACGAAGCTTTAAAACCTCAAGAGATGAAAACACAACTTTCTACTCAGATCAATGCTAAAAAAATGGCACTCGTAAAAGACAATGACATTGTGAAAATTCCATATTGACACCCCAACCATAAAAACAGATATTCTAAAAAGTGGGAAATGTCGAAAGATAGCGATATCAATGTGATCAAATCTCCTAACAATAGATCAGTACGGAATGCCAACAGTCCACAGCAAATCAATTTGGGATGGATCAATTCATCCACATATCAAAAGTTGTGCTCAACTCTTAGTAGTTCATATCGACACGTTTCATCAGCTGTGACAGCACAGAAGATGATGCAGAAACATTATAAGGATTTGAGGACAAAGCCTTTTTAAGGGAGTGGCAATGTAACAAACTTAAATAATAACAATAAACAACAACAACAACAACAACAACAACAACAACAATAATAATAATAAACATATATATATATAATAAATAATAATAATTAATAATGTCTTTACGAAAAAACATGACTATTAATGAAAGGGTATTCCAAATAACAGACCCTCATATGTAATTCATCATCTTATCTATTATCCATTTTATTATTACTTACCAACACGTGGGATTCAGATTACCTATGGGAATTTTACAGAATTTACGAACGTTAAAGAAGCTTTTATTGCTTCATCTTAGGAAGGTTTTTATAAGATGTTGGAAATATGGTATTTCCTTAAATCCCGCCAAGTCAATCTTTGGAGTTGATGAAGGCAAGTTGTTGGGGCACATCATTTCTAAGGATGGTGTTAGGGTTGATCCTGAGAGAGTTGAAGCCATTAAGAAAGTCCCCTTGCCTCACAATCTAAAAGCTCTCTAGTCCTTCAATGGTCAAATCAATTTCATAAGAAGATTCATCCCAAATTTAGCAGAATTAATGAAACCTCTACAAAAGATATTAAAGAAAGATGCTAAGTTTGAGTCGACGAATGAAGGGAAAATTGCATTCAAGTCCATCAAAAATACCATATCCATGTCCCCGGTCTTGACTAGTGCAGATTATTCCAAAGAATTCCAGATATTTTCCTTTGCCTTAGAAGACACCATTGTCGGTGTTTTACTTCAAAAGAATAAGGAGGGACAAGAACAACCCATAGCCTTTATGAGTAGAGCCTTACAAAATTCAAAATTGAAGTATACCAAAATGGATAAACAGGCCTATGCTCTTGTCAAGTCCCTTAAACATTTCAGAACTTATATAGGTTACTCCAAAATCATTGGATATGTACCCCATGCAGCTGTCAAAGATATCATGTCTTAGCAGGATTGTCTAGGAATCAGGGGTAAGTGGGTTTCAAAGATTCAAGAATATGATTTGGAGATAAAACCTACTAAATTAATTAAGGGACAGGGTCTTGCAAAGATGTTGACCCAAGGAAATGAAAATGCTTTAGGAATAATCTGTCAGATCAACAATTCAGAGCAAAGTGTATCAAACGAGCTTCAGAGATTAGAACAACACCCTTAGTACACCGACATCATATTTTTCCTCCGCAACCTTACATGCCCTGATCACTTACTTGGCCATAAAAGAAGAGCATTAAGGTTAAAGGCAACTAAGTATTGTTTGACCAAAGATGGTTTGGGTTGAAGAAACCCCGATGGTTTAATACTTAGATGTGTCGATGAACCTGAGTCCAAGAAACTCATGGTTGAGTTCCATTCAGGATTTTGTGGCGGACATTTTGCAGCAAAAACAACCACGCACAAAATCCTTAGAGCAGGCTACTATTGGCCAAACCTATTTTTAGATGTGCACAAGGCTGTCATAGTTTGCCCCCAGTGTCAGTTATTCACCAGAAAGCAACAAATGAGAGCCTTGCTTCTAAATCCAATAGTAGTCCAAGCCCCTTTCCAGCAGTGGGGGCTTGACTTTATCGGTAAGTTCAAAGATAACTCGAGAAATGGTTACTCTTGGATTCTTACCGCCACTTTTATTTTACCAAGTGGGTGGAGGCGATACCCACCAAGAAGGAAACCGATGCTATAGTCATGGATTTCTTAGAAGATAAGATAATCACAAGATTCGATGTGCCAACTAGAATAATCACGAATAATGGCCCATGCTTTGTCTCTTCCGAGATGTCATCTTTCTGTTTCAAGTACGACATTATCCTATCTCACTCATCCAATTACTATCCCCAAGGAAAAGGTCTAGCAAAATCAAGTAACAAGAACTTAATGACCATAATCAAAAGAATTGTGGGCGACAATAAGAAGGCTTGGGATAGCAAGATCAAATTAGCATTATGGGCCGATAGGATCACTAAGAAAAGTTCAAACAGGAGGAGCCCTTTCGAACTATTCTATGGCCTTGATGTCACCTTACCAGTCCATCTAAAGGTTCCAATTTATCAGCTTCTCCAAACCTTCAACTCATATCAAGAGGCCATCCTGAATAGAATAAACTAGTTGATTGAGCTAGATGAGAGCAGAAGAAACTCTCTTGACCTTAGTATCAGAAATTCAGACAAGGTCAAGAGAGCCTTTGATAAGTCTACCCGGCCAAGGTCCTTCCAAGTAGGTGACACGGTTCTACGTTGGGACAAACGACGGGAAAAACCAGGTAAACATGGAAATATTGACAGCCTGTGGTTGGGACCGTACATCATTGATGAAATAGTAGGAATGAACTCCTTCTATCTAAATGACTTGGAAGGAGAAATATTGAGCTTGCCGGTGAATGGTTTCCTCCTCAAGTTGTTTTTCGTCGAGACAGTTTGATGCCTTTATTGGCATCAGTGGTTTCAGGGCCAATTTCTAAACCTTGCCCTGCATGTATTTCTAAATTTTTGTTATATCATAGATATTGTTGTATTATAGTTATTTTGTACCATGTTGAAAAGTTTCCTTTGTATATTAGCTTTTGTAAAATATTCCTTTTTTTGCACATTATAGAATAATTATGTACATTAGTTTGATTTTATAGTAAATTTTTCTTATACATACATGTTACTGACAAACTCTAATTGCCTTGCAAGACCCAGAGATTCCAGAGTTCTCACATCCTCTCCTTTGAACAGAAGATCAGTCAGAGAATGTGTCCCTATATGGAGCCAAAACGTTACCACCTAAGTTGTACTTAGTGGTTTTTTTATCAAGTGAGCCTGGTAAACCAGACAGAGTTAACTTGTTCGGACTTCAAAAGACCTGTGGAAGTACTTCTGGCAAGTCCTTGTTGTACCATATCACATGTTCATACCCCATGGGGTAATTGTAATAAATGTTCTAGCATGATAGTGTCTATAAAATACTCGGTCTCTTAGACTTTATTTGTCAATCCGATTAGCCCAGGGTGTTTTTTCCCTTGGTTATTATTGGTTGTTGAACAAACGACTAATAATTTATGAGTTTTTCACTCCATACCTCCAAAGTTGGGGTGGTCGACTTGTCATTTAGGCATATTGAGGTTATTAGAGTCTATCTGTCAATTTATAAGCATGCTAGACATCATTGTTGAGTCATATGAACATATCTAAGTCCCCCTAGGTTTTTTCAATTTTTCAATTTTTTTAATTTTTCAGTGTTTTTTATTAAAATTTAATTTTTCCAAAACTTAGGCTATTTTTTAATAGTTTAATTGGAAAAAATGATTTTGTAATAAAAGTGGGCCAAATAATCGGTTTCAGTAATGTAAGTGCTCATTTTCAAGCTAAGAGCACCATGTAAACCCATGGACCCATTATTTCCTAGTTTTGAGTGATTTTCTATCACTTAGGTCAAAAAGCCCGAAAAATCAATTATTGATTATTTTAATTAATAAATTGATGAATAATGGAGCAAATCCAAAATCCTAAATCAGTGGATTCTCAGCCGATTTGATTGAAATCAGTTAGATCTGAAGTAGATTGACTGGATCTGACAAATCCTTGACTGAAGGAGGTGATCAAATCAGATCCAGAGTTGATCTTCAGCTGTCTTCATGGGGAATTGTGCCCTCTCTCTCTCCTCCACATGTGTGGACTCTCTTGGATGCTCTCTGGATTGATGTGTCGGTGTATGGGTTGATGTGTCAGCTCAATCAAGCCCCTAGTTGACAAGTAGGCTCAGTTCAGCTTTAGTTCTGCATTGATGGGCTCTCCATCAGCTGATTTCATCTGATTCCATGAGGAATTGTGCCCCCCCTCGGCTGGATGGCCTGTATTTTGTATATATCCTGCTTGAGGCTCCCTCTTCCAAGCTAGTTAGAGCTGGATTGAAGGGTATGCCATTGTAACTATGTATTGATCATCATTTGTGAATAAATAAGCTTTGGAGGCTATACTATGTAGTGCATGTGTCTGTGTGGATTCTGAGTGTTATGTTGTTGATGTGGTAGCTGCAATTTCTCTCCAAATTTTGTGTTGCTTATGTGTTCTGGCTTCAAGGATACGGTTGAATCAAGTAAGGGTGTAAACTAGGCAAGTTAGATTGCTTGATCTTCTTTATCCATATGATGTATGCTCAAAAATTTCAGTTATATGCTTAAATAAGATTATTTTTGCATGATCTTTCATTTTTGTTGCTTTATACATCTATATCCAGATCTCACGAGGTGTGTGCAGGCTTGTGTTATTTAGTTGCAGGTTCCTGATTGGATGAAGGTGTGGATCTAGATTGATGCCATTCCTTATCCAATAAGCTCAAGAATATGCCCCTCAACACTCCACAAAAGGGTCTCCTTTTATCTTGCTCCATTCAAGTAACGAGTCAACCTTCTCTCCTCTTCTTCTCATTTCTATAAAAAAAATCAATTTTCTTACCTGGTTACTGTGTTCGAAAGCTTTGTTATCATTTGGATATGTTATATCTAAGTAAAATTTACATAGATTTGATATTTCAAAGCTCATAGTTTAGATCTCAATTATGAAAAATATCATTAAGCCTTCTAGATCTAGCATAAGGAAATCGTCCATTTTGCATGACAAGTTAAAGAGAATCAGTATGTTGCATGCTCTAGTTTTCCTTTGTGTTTTAAAAAAAGATTAAATCCAGTAATCAGTGCATATTTCATTGGCTACACAAAGAGAAAGCCAAGATCCCAAAGAAAGCTTGCTTTCCTTGGTTCCTTTTTCACCTGTTTAGCTAGTCTTAACTTCATTTTTTTTTAGATAAGGTAGGCTGATCCAAAGGTACTCTTAAAGTGCTTTTGGGAATATGTCATTCTAACATGCTCGTTGTTTTTTAGTAGGTGTAATAGAAAATCAAAGAATATGTTGTTCGGAAGTGGCCTCAAGAGCGTTCAAATCCCCCCAGGGGTCTCCCATTTGACTAAAACCTTTGATTTTCGCACCTTGTAATCTCTTGATTTCAATCCATATAAGGATCAAGAGGAATTATATCAATTCTCTGATATTGTAACCACTGTTAATAAAATTATTTTTGGAATAGGCTCTTTCGAGCCCATTCCCCATCCCCCCTGGGGGGATTTGCGTCGGTGTCATTTTTGATGCTTTTTGCTCATTTCTTTTTTCAAACTAGCATTGATCTAATCTGCAGGGTAGTATACTTTATTTTATTATCAATTTCATATTCCATTTTTTCTATTTCAAAGTAATCATAATACTTACCCCACGATTTCCCGATTGACCCGAAAGGGGAAAGAGATTCGTGGTAGGACTAATTAGAAAACTAGAATTGTGTATCTATTTTCTTTTTTATCATTTTTTTTTTAGCCATTATAAAATTAACCCCTCCTCGATTCCCCGATCGAGATCTACTTGGATCGAAAGAGGTTCCTGAAGGGTTTTCTTTTAAACAAGAACACCAAGTTTAAAACTTACTAAAATTGACAAGACTCCAATGTGTATGCTCTGCACTTGGTTGTTGTTCATCCGATCAGTCAAGCTGTATCAAAAGCACTTGAGTGACTAGTATAATTAGGACTCACTCTCCCCAATTAACAAACCATCAAGTGAATATCCAACACCTAGATCAAACCTTTACGGTGGAAAAATACCCAAAGGAAGCAGGAACTTCTAAAAAGTGACATTGGGGCGTCGATCTCTGTCACACCCTAATGGGTGCGTTATGAACAAAAGCCCCAGAGACTCCATTCAGCCCACATATTCCTTGCGGGTAGCCGTGAAGGTTTAGTTTTGGACATACTCCAAGTACTCTGAGGTATATCTGGAGTCCCCTCTTTGCTTAATTTTAATCAATTCACACTTCAAGTTTAACTTAAAACATACCAAGAGGCAATCACAAAACAGTCACTCCAAGCACATGCAAGTACATTGTTTCTATTTTTTGACTCCATTCTAAGGCACTGGTTATTTTCTTGCTTTATATATATATTGTGTCCCACCATTGTGCTTTCGTGTGTTTATTTTCATATCTTGTCATCTTTGAATGTTTATAGTTAAATTTTGAACTCCTACGTAACTCATTCAGTTTAACATTATAACACTAAGTAATTATCCTTAATAACTTAATAGGGTCTACCCCCCTTGGCTTTGTTAGGAGTTGAGCCTAAACAGAGGACTCATGAACAAGGTGACAGCCTTGACTCGAGACTTGCCCCCAGGGACACACCGAGTGGCTTGAAGATTTCTACCACGTGACCAAGGTGTGTGAAAGGCGGCAACAGGGTTCAACCGAAAATGCACCCAAATACAAATTTCAGCTTGACTTTACTTCAAAAATACAAGTAAACTTACAAAAAGGACTATTGCAAGTTACATTTGATTGTGAATTTGAAGTTTGAACTTGATCTTCAAGTTTGAATTTATTGTTTGCGTTTTGACTACTTGAATCGTTCACTTGCTTCTTTGACAATGCTTAACTATATGTGCTTGATAGTTCTTTGATTTATCCTTGATATGATGGTGCTTATTTCGTATGCTTGTTGAATGATCTTTTTATGATGCATTTCATGTATGCAGCAAGAAATTACAAGGATGAATTTTGCATGTTAAAAAATAGACACAAAAAGAATCATTTGAGAGAATAACCACCATCCACAAGAACAATGTCTTTAGACCCCCTTATTCAATTTCAAGACACACCAAGGACATATCCACCACCAATTTTTTTTTAATTAAAAAAATTAAGACTTAATGACAAATTTTCCTTCTAGCACAATTTCCTTGCATACAAATCATTATTCCAAATTCTTTTTGAAGGTCATCTCCAATATGAATTTAACTTTTTTTTATGGCTTTCAAATTTCTTGTATAGCTCCTATATGAAAAATGATGTTTTACCTTTTTACAAATGGATTCTTCTTATTTTTTATATATATATTTTTTAATCCATGGTATTTTCAATGGGGAAAGGCTTGAATGGAACCCTAGTCCAAAACATAAACAATGCTTGACAATCTAATAATAAAGCTTTCTAGAAGTAAAAGTTGCTTCCATGGAGACCTAGGCCACGAAGTGCCTGACAAAATTTTGATGCATCCAAATAAGTGTCTAGAAAATATGTATGAGCGTAAGCTGAGAGAATTAAGCACACTCGTTTCGAATACCCCTTATCAAACACCGCATTAAAAAAAACGCAATTTTCCAAAGCGCAACACGTTTATGCAGACTGTGGAGAAAACAGGTAATTCGATCAACAATTGGAAGCTGGAAACTCCGGCTGTGAAAACTCTGAACTCTGAACTCAGGGGCCTCTATTTTTGACAACTTGTTAGTTGCAAAAACTTGGTAGGCGAATGTTTTGTAATCCTTACAATGCAATACCTCAAACAACAATGGCGGTGGCGGCGGGCCTTTTCATACCTTGGTTAACCTTGCAAATACATGGTAATGACGCGTCATTTTCTCTGCTAGATAGATGTTCAACGCTGCTAAATCGCAGGTCAGATCTCAGAATGGAGATCGCTTGTTTCGATGATGATTTGAATGGCAGATCGTTGGTCGCTTGGTGATTTGAATGGAAGATAGATCGCTTGTCCGCTGAGGAGATCGCTCGTCAGATCGCACCAGTGATCATGAAGAAGATTGCATGCAGATGGCGATTTCAGCTTGGCAGATCACGATTTTAGATCATGATTTCAGATCGTTGTTGGCAGATCATGGCTAACGATGGATAGATTGCGGATCGCTGTTGAAAATGCAAAACGCAGACCAGATATCAGGTAGATGTAGATCGCTGGTAGAATTGGTAAATTGCTGCATCCACAGGTGTTGAACGTTGGTAGAATTGATAATTTTTTGGTTGCTGATGGAGAATTGTAGATCGAGGTCGCGAGTTGCATGGAAGATTCGATTTCAGATCTCACAGGGTTAGATGAAACCGCCAATATGTAAATCGCAGGCTCAAGAGATCGCTAGCTTCAGATTTGTTCAAATCGTTTGTTCACTGGATCAGGCTGGGCTCCTCAACAGATCGATGAGAATTGTAGATCATTTTTGGCGGATAGATTCAGACTTTGACGGCCATGAAGGAAGGGTGCAGAAGACCGAGCTCGTCCTTGACTTTCAAAGGCTTGTCGGTGTCATTACGTGTTCTTTTCACACTCCGGCTGTTGAGGCTCTTATGAGTAAAGTCGTAGATCTGTAGGATCTGATTATCACCGAAATTAAAGACGTGTTCCATCTATCTCAAACATTTTTCCACGGGGAGCCGAACCCATGAAAGATTCAGGCACGATCCAACAATTTTATGCAAAGATGCTCATTCCATAATCGTATTGATTTTAAACTATGGGTACGATAGACCATGGCCACTTCTCCTCTCATTTGACCTCTCTAATGGCCAACTCAGTGAACCATGTCACGGTGATATGAGAGCGTCTTTATTTTAACACAAATAAAATAACAAACACACAGAAAACTCACAGCAAATCAGCTACTACAACTCTCACATTCTCCTGGGAATTCCGTGAAGGAATTAAGCTCCCATTCTCCTCGGAATTCCGTGAAGGAATTAAACTCACACCTCGGAATTCCATGAAGGAATTAAACTCACACCAGCTCTGATACCAAATGAAGAAACTATGGGAAAAATATGACGGTAAAGGAAAAATCCTTAATCAATTATATTCACACAAATGGTACCATTATATAATACAAACAAGAATGCCACCTCAGTCCAAAAACTAGGGCTTCTTATTTCTAAATATTCCAACCACATTTGTGATCCAAAGACCACCTTGCAACTCACCATAGGAGTGTGCAACTATCTATGGAGGAAGATCTTCATTCAAAGAACTTTAGATATGACCTAATTTCTACTAGGTATAAGAAACTATGGTTTCTTATTTGAGCAATCTTGTCCACAAATATAACTAAAAAGGAGACTTTCTCAACTCACCTTGGAAGGGCATATTCATTGGTGGAAGTAGTTTTCTCAAAATACAAACTTCAATTTTAACCTAGCTCTTGTTAGGGTTTCTGTCTCTAGTCAAGATGGTTGTTGGCATCATAGTAGAAGAAAGATTGGAGGAAGTTTCAAACTTTTGATCTTGGAATAGTAGGATTCTAATGCTCCTAAATGAACATCATCTCAAGGATCATATACTCATAGCTATTCCACAGCAAGAAGGAGCCCGAGAGAAAACGCAATTCAAGAATAATGAATTCATAGCCATGAGGATTTTGATGGAATTAGTGAGAAATCATCTTGTACCTCTTATTGCAAGACATGACACTACTAAGAATATGTATGATGCCTTGAAGAAACTATATGAGAATGAGAATCCTAGTATAATCTTGGCCCTAAAAGATCAACTTCGTCAAATGAAGTTCACAAAGGATGATTTAATTTCTTCGTATTTCTTGAAGATGGCTCAAATCAAAGATCAATTGGAAAAGATCAGTTGGAAGTTGTTGATGAAAGTGTCCCTCAGAGAGATCTATTGTTGACATCTATGGGTGGACTTCCTCTAGAATGAATTCTATTTGTGAAAGGGAGCTTGCCTCTACTTCAAGGAAAAGGAAGAAGAACTAGTTCTTGCATCTAGAATTGGAAAGAGGAGAGGAAAGTGTAACAAGGGAAAGAAAAGTATCAAGTCAGTCCAAAATATAAATATCAAGAAGGATAAATCCAAGCTCAAATGTTTTAATTGTGGAAATATAGGCCACTTTGTTGCAGAATGCTGGAAGAAAAGAAAGAAGTGTACCTCTACCGCTAATGTTGATGAAGATACTCCACAAAAGTAGTCAAGGAATGATAATCCTAAAGAAAGTACAAAAGATCACTGGAAGGAGTATTTCTTACAGTACACTATGTATGCACCAATGATTGCATTCTCTAGACAATGTGATTGTTATTGGTGATGTATGAAAATATAGGTTGTAGTTTCTTCAATGTGCTTCTGACAAGAAAGAAGATGAATATTAGAGGACTCATGTGATTTCTGCAAGAAGGAAGAGATCAAGAGGAATCCCACAAAACAACAAAAGATAAGTATTTGTATTATCAATTTCTCTTGTAAATCAAATATGAATCTTTACATATTTTCATTATAGTTGTATGCAGATCTATTCATAGAATCAGGAAGTATTTTATAGTATAGCATGATAAGCATATGATATAATTTTATTTTATATGACTAATATTGACGAGCAGTAAGCTCATGTAGTGCATGTTATATATATGATTAAGTATTCTATAGTGTTTCATAGAATTCCATGACCCCTTTATGGAGCTAATCTAGAATGAAACCTCTTTGCTAACATACTGAGAGTAGTGCACGCTCTCAATCATTGTGTTCTGGTGGGGATGGAAGGCATCTAGATAGTTACCAACTGTTTTTGGGAAATATATGGATCTTGTTCTAAATCATTGCTTAAGCTTCTTGCATAACTAATTGTTTCCATTGCAGTGAAATATTCGTGATTGAATTTCATGATCATGAAATGTTGCTAACTATCTATTTGAATTTGACATGTAGGAAAAGACCATATGTTATGATCTACAAGAGGAGGATGATGAGACTTGTTCTGAAGGACAACCGATGGATATGTATATCCCATTGATGTTCAATGTTTAAGAGAGATTAGGATACTCTAAAGAGAAAAGTGTTGGGCCTAGGGAAAGATAGGCAGATTTCAGTTAGAATTCTTCCCAAGTATGAAAAGGGTCAGGTCGCAAGAAGTAAAAGGATTTGCGACAGAAGTAGAGAAGGAAGAACAGAAGAAGGAAAAGAAGGAAAAGGAGTTGTGATAGGAGTAGTCATGGAAGGAAGGAGAGGGTAGAATAAGTAGTAAGGGATAAAGATGCAACAGAGAAGGAAAAGAAGAAGACAAAGAAGAAAGAGCTAATGAAAGAAGCAGTTGGAGAGGAAGCAGCGACAGAAGAAGAAGAGAGTTTGTAATAGAAGGAAAGGATGAGGTAGAAGGAAAGGATACAAAAAGGAAATGATATGACAAGGAACGATGTGAAGGAGTTAACCATGTCAAAAGACATGCAGTGGCGTAATGCCTAAAAAGCGACAGTTCGAAAAGATCGTGGGTACGAGGTCGGCTAGAGTTAGCAGAAGCCGCACATATGAAAGAATTTTTGAAAGTTGGTTCGTTAGTGCCTACTGACATGTGTCGATAGAATAATAAAGACAGCCTTCTATCTAATTGTATGAAGTCGGTTGAAAACTGTGGCATGTAAGAGTCTATAAAAGGAGGAACCCAAGTTGTATGTGGGTTAGCCTCTGGTCATTTATCTCCTAGATAATTAGCTCCTTGTTAGTTAGTTCTGTCTCCTATGTTAACTTCTATAAGTTGTATTGTTTGTTAGTTTTCTAAGTGTGTTGAGTTATAGAGAGAAGTTGAAGAATCTTCACCTAAGTGCACAAAAGTGTAGAGAGCATTTTTGAAGAATCTGCACCTTTGTGTGGATCACTAGAAGTAGAGAAAGATTAGTAACAGAAGACCAGAGAGCGTAAGAGGAGGAATAAGTATGTTTAGATAAGAAAGAAATATCTAGAACAGAGTCTGCAACTTGGTGCATAAATAAAAGGGTGCCATATATTTCTCATGCCAGATGAAGAACGCCTTTGTGGTTTTCTCCCAGATGGGTTTCCACGTTAGATAGTGTGTCGAATGTGTTTGAGCTTCATCTATATGTTACTATGAATGTTTGTTTATGTATTTTCTTATGAATGAGTTTATATGTATTTGTTTCACTGTTATCATTGAATGTATCTAAGCTGCATTGGGTTTTTTTTTATAATACATGTTGAAGGATGAGTAGTCTCAAAGTGTAACTATGTATAATAAGTATAAATACCCCACCCATAATCTTTTGTTGAGCTCCTTGGTAGAATACCAAGGGATGATAAATCCCCCACCCAACTACGGAAACCTAGTTCTAGAAGTTACCCATAGAAATATATATCAAATGAGACTGCATCTACGTCATAGGTGCTGCCAACTGATCCTTTCTTTGTCAGACTGATATCTTGGGATTTTTTGTGCAGAAAGAAGGGACTAAACCTAGGTTAAAGAGATTTCAACGCCAAAAAACGGTTCTATTTCCAGGACCGTGAATCATTTTGGTGAGGGATATGTTGTGGCATCCGACGAAGGATGAAATCCAAGACTAGGTGGATTTCAAAGCATTAGAGTTTGCACAATAAGAGAGTAAAGGATCTCGGTTGAATGCAATAGAGTGGTTGGGCCAATATCTATACAAAGATATTCACGATATTTTATTTTCCAAATTTTCTATTGTGTTGCATGAGTTGTTGTCGAAGTTGGCAACTTAGAAAAGAAACTTTCAAGGAGGAGAACCGACATAGTGGAATCCTCAGTTGATTCAATGACTGAAAAGTGTGAGAAACCATGTATCAAGGGATGTTGATTTTTGGGTGGATAGCATTTTGCAATGATCTATTACTAAGTTTTTTGTCAATGCAATAACCTCATATAGTAAGGCGAAGAGAAAAAATTTCGAAGGACCCCATGGAATATATTTGTCATCCTTGAAAACTTGGATAAAGATGCTCTTATGCGAAAAAGGAATCTTACA
The DNA here is from genome assembly GCA_001517045.1 of Pseudotsuga menziesii. Taxonomy (NCBI): domain Eukaryota; kingdom Viridiplantae; phylum Streptophyta; class Pinopsida; order Pinales; family Pinaceae; genus Pseudotsuga; species Pseudotsuga menziesii. The sequence goes on from LPNX011187736.1 coordinate 23,998, forward strand.
AATGTGACAGTTGAGAACTGTGTGTAGAAGGGTGGATATATCGCAGCAGAACTTTGTGAAGAATGGCGCAAACTAAGTTGAGATGTTCCATGGAGATAGAAAAAATTAACTAGAGGTTGGTTATTTAAAAGTGGAAGAATATTTAGGTCAGGAAAGAGAAGAAAGACTGTCAAAGGAGAGGAATTTGTAGTACTACTAGAGGAGAGGACTACCAACTTGCATCAAGATTGCATCGCGCATGGATGAAGGCTCTTGCAATGAAGAACAACAATATCATCTAATATACGAAGGAGGAGAAGAATCAAAACAATTAACAAAAACTCCAAGACCAGAACACAAGCACGGTACACCTACAACACTGCACACATCGTCGGAGGTAAGATATAGAAACTCATCTCTAAGAAGAGTTGTCAATACTAGCAATACTAACTCTGTGAATAGTGTTGATGTATTTGTAAATTCAGAATGTATTCACTTGTAAATTTCATATATTGTATTTCATTTCTCCTGGATATTCCTATCGGGAGATTTATTAATGTAATCAAGTCATGTAAAGTCATAGAGATTAACCATCCTTTGTAAGTCGGGGGGTAAAGTCCCCACAGTTGTGGGGCACTAGGGTTATTAAACTCTCCTAGAGAAGTTGGCCCTGGTAATTTATTAGCAAGTTGAAAACTAGTATAAATAGAGAGTTATCCTCTCTATTTGATACGCACACTCACCCAGCTATAGCACATAGGTGAGAGAGAAGAAGCTTGCTCAAGTGAGAGAGAGAACAATTGTTGGAGATCATCTTTATGTCTTTGGGTTTTACTGTTGCCATTAGTGCTCATTCTATCTCTGAGGAAATTGAGGGGTTTTCTCATTTATGGTTTCCCTGAGGAAAATCTTTGTGTCTATTGTCTCTTTTTATTGATTGTTGTGCATGTTATTCTCTCAGATAAGATCCTAAGATCATACTTCTTAAATGATAAAAATATAACATGGTATTAGAGCTAACCTAAGAAGAAGACACTGTCCAGCTACAGAAGCTAGGGATTCTTAATTTTTGGGTCTCTCTCTACAATCCATTAGCAAAACGAGGCTAGGATGACTCTCTATTAAAGGGCTCATCTTTCTATCGAAGCATAATCTGATTATGATATTTTTCATTTTTTGACCTACCACTGCATTGGGAAATTAGGGCTTTTCATAGAAGTGGAATTTTTGAGTGAGCCCTGCATAGGATTTATCTCCTCATCAAAATCAAAGTTTAGAGACAAAAATCAAGGTTTTTGGTAGGGTAGAACTCCAGGAAAGTAAAACCCTAATTTTCCATGGAACCAGAAAATCAGCACTGCAGAAGATCAGCTCCAGATCTAGTTTCAGCTTCTCAAATTGGTAAGATCTAAATATTTTTCATTTCCATTTTAGGTTCTCATTTAATATGTCTCATCACACCAAGCTTGATGAAAATATTGAGGGAGATGACAACTTTCGAGCATGGAAGTATACGATGTCACTAGTTTTTGAAGAAAATGAGTTGGACTCTTACATCGGTGAAGAGGTTCCAGTTCCAGAGGGAGATGAGGCTAAGGCCTTACACAAGAATAAATTGATCAAGGATAAGAGGATTATTGCTGATTCATTCAAGTATCACCTCATACCACATGTGTCCTTCCTAAAGACACCTAAAGAGATGTCTGATGCCTTGACCAAGTTGTTTGAAGGGAAGAACATAAATCAGAGTATGACCTTGAGAAATCAACTGAAGAATGTGAAGATCTAGAATGCAGAGACTATACAGTAATACTTTACAAGGGTATCCCATATCAAAGAACAACTTGAAGCAGTATATGAAGAAGTAGAGAATGCAGAAATTGTGATGACCACCTTGAATGGTCTCCCTAGGTCATGGGACTCTTTCATTCAAGGGATTTGTGCTAGAAGAAAGCTAGTCACCTTCAGTAGAATGTGGGAGGAATGGTCACAAGAAGAAGCTCGAATAATATCACAAGAAGAAAACATGGGAAGTGAGGATCAAGCTTTCACAATACAATCCAAGAATAGAAGAAGGGACTATCATGATCCTAAAGGTAAGCATTCTCACCGGTAATATAACTCTAAAAGATCTCAACTCAGATGTTTTACTTGTGATGAGAAAGGACACTATACCAGAGATTGTCCTAGAAATAAGAGGAAACCTCTCAAGAAGAAGGACAAAAGAAAACATCATGCTCACATTGTAAAGGATGATTATCCTCCCATGAAAAGAGTCAAACAAGAAAGTGAAGATTCTTCAAGTGATGAAGAGTATGTTCTCATTTCTACCCTCACATGAACTATCACACATGAAAGCAATGATTGGCTTATAGATAGCGAGGCTTCCAAACACATGACGAGATTCAAGGAATCCTTTGTGAAACTATCTGAACATGAGTCACCTCACAAGGTGAAACTTGTGGATGACTACCAGTATCCTATAAAAGTTAGTGGTAAATCCTCCTATAAGCTAGACTCTAGAAAGTCTATTAAGATGAAGGATGTCTTGTTTGTACTAGGACTAAAGAAGAATCTCCTATCCATATCTGCATTGGATGCAAAAGGCATGAGGGTTGCATTTGTAGATGGCTAAGTATTAAATTAAGCACATAGAACTCATAAGATAGATCACACAATTTACTCAGCAATTGAAGAATGAAACAGTGCAAAAATGGCTTGCAACTATGAATGCTTTCATTAATAAAAAATAATTAGATAATGATTACAATGAAGTAAAATGGCTAAATATCCACAAGTAATTTGAATCCATGTGAGGAAATTCGAATTGATTAGACTCTACTTGACTGAATGGTTAACTGACCTTGTCTAAATCATTATCGGAGGACTGAATGGTTAACTAACCATGTCTAAATCATTATCGGAGTTCATCAGAGTTCTAAAACACAACTCAAGTGTCTAATTTAGTGTTAACTAAGCTTAATTGACTGTGGTAGGTGACGAATGCGCCTCTCCTACATGCATCCATGCAAACCTAGCACTAACTGAATGTATAGGACTAGAACTTAATGTAACTAACTCCTAACTGAACTTGACTAGTCACAAACTCAACTAAATTGACGTTGGTTGGTATAGGCACTCCCAGTGGCTCCTAAAATGTAGGGATTAATCTAGGAGGCTCCTAAACTAATGCATGCAAGTGCAATCAGTGGAAGTAGGCCTCAATTAGTGTTCCCCACACTTTAGTAACTGGAACATGTGCCCTAATTAAGCCAAGTGGACTCAATGGTGCTAGTGACTAAAAATAGACTGGATGGACTCCCGATTTAGACATGACTCCTGACTTAGACATATGACCAAATTGGCCAAGGGAGGATTAATAATCCTAACCACCGCCCTGAATGATAACTTGGACAATATATGGGCCTTTGTAACTAAGACCATAGGTCACCCATTACATCAAGTAAAGTAAAGTAATTTCTTAATACAAGGAGTTGGGGAAAAAAACACATGGGAAACTCCCCCCCCCCCTGCCCCCTCTAACTAAGCAGATAGAATTAGGATTCAAGTTTGAAAGACTTGAAAATGTGTTTTTGCAATCTCTGTGATGTAGCAAAGCAACATGCATGATGTTCTATGCACAAGTATTATGGGGCCTGGCATGTAGACTCCTCCTTCTTCTCCCAAAATGATGATGGAAGGAAGGAGGAATGTAACATTTTCCTCTTTATGGCTGAAGAGGTGTATGATCCACTCTATTCTTCTGAAAGCAGTGAGACTGATCAAACCTTACCATGTAGCATCTTACAAAAAAAATATTGCATCTCTCTAGATGAGGTAAGATGGTATGACATAGCGCAAGATTTTTTGTCTTTTGAATGTTAGATGGTTTTTTAGTCATCTTCCTAGCTTCCTGCTTGGAAGTAGGGACTGAATCTGAATCTGAATCATCCTGAATATTAATCTCCTAAACTGATACTGTTGAATTTGCAATACCAGTGGAAACTGCAAAAGAAGGAGATGGAATGCTTTTACCTTCCCTTTGAGAGTGCACCAGTTCTGAAAATGGCATGAAGTGTGAGAACTCATATGCCTTGGAGGCATGATTTGCAACACCCTTCGCTATGATGTTCCCAGTAGAGATATCTGTGATCTCCACTGAGTTAGGACCAAACATCACTCACTTTGGAGAGCCAATATGAGTCATCTGGTATACAAATAATAGGTTTGAAATCTAGGGAGGGAACATAGAGCACATCCTTGAATCTTCCATGTTCAAGCTTAATAGAGCCCTTCCCTTTGGTTTGAACTTTACTATTATTTCCCAACTTAATATTAGGACCATAAAAAGACTATAAAGAACAGAACGATTCTCTAGATGCAACCATGTGATTGGAAGCTCGAGAATCAATGAGGAAGACATGTCTTATTGAGTAGCTAGCCTTCAGTGCATGACCTATTTCGAAGCAATCTTTAGTGTATTCTATTTCTTCTCTCTGGTCATCCTTCCTTGCACTAGCAAGAGCTGTAATGTTATGTTTATTCAGAAGAAAAGTCATTTCATCAATTTGTCTTCTCATGTAGGAGCTATCTGGATGAAATCCCCTTCCACAGTGGGAACAAAGGGTCTTCCATTTGCCATTATTCTTGCTTCTCTTCGAACCTGAAGGCTCATTTGACTTCTCTTTCTTCATAGGAGACTCATCTCTTTTCTTCCCTTTATCATTCGCTACCTTACCTCCTCTTGTAACCAGTGCTTGATCTTTGGAAGATAGAATGATCCCCATTTGGATCAACTTGTCATGCTCATGAGTGAGAGATTCAATGAAGCTATTAAGACTAGGCATCTTCAAGTTTGGAGTAGTGAGCTTCACTAAATGAGAGGTTGACACAAAGACTGAATAGTCTGCACCAATTTTTGAGAGGATGGAAAGAATAAGTTGACCATCCTCCTTTTCAACCTTGCACAGCTTCAATTTGAACTCTAAGCTCTTAAATTTTGTAAAGAAGTCATTTAGTGTTTCAAAATTGGATTGATGAAGGGAGTTCAACTCATTTTCGAGTTAATAGACCCTCAGATCATGTTGCTTATCAAACAAGGAAGCAAGCTTATCCCATACCTCCTTGGGATTCTTTAATCCTTTTATGTGAAAAAGAAGATATCGAGAAATTGAGAGGCACAAGCATCCATATGCTGCATCAAGCCTGTTGAAATATTTTTCTTTGTCATGATTAAGAACTGGCTCTGCCTCTGTATCCATTGTGAACCTGAAAATTTGTTTGGAGTGAAGTTGCATCTCCATGTCCTTCTTCCAATGGTGGTTTATTGAATGGAGTCAAAGGCTCTATTGGAGAGGCCATTTTGAATGCAGTGAAAAAGATTTGGCTGCTGTAGATAATGCAGTGACGAGAATGAGTTGCTTGTAGTAAATGCAATGAGAAGAACTAATAACCTGTAAATGAAACAATCAAACAGACAAATTAAGTTTGACTACCTGCACATTTCAAGTTTTCATCACACCCAACATAATTGATCAAACAAGCTTGATCAACAATTCCTTAACTTGGGGTATTAAGTGGTAAACCTTATGCTTTTGGTGCAGAGTAGGAATGGAGCAAATTGCTCAAAAAAAATGAGCAATAGGATATCTGAGGAGGAAAAGTTCCTTGTCCACCGAGGCTCTAATACCATATTAAATTGAGCACATAGATCTATGGAAAAACACACAACTCACAAGATAGATCACACAATTTACTCGAAAATTGAAGAATGAAATAGTGCAAAAATGGATTGCAACTGTGAATGCTTTCATTAATCAAAAAGTAATTAGATAACGATTACAATGAAGTACAATGGCTAAATAGCCACAAGCAATTCGAATCCATGTGAAGAAATTCGAATTGATTAAACTCTACTTGACTGAATGGTTAACTGACCTTGTCTAAATCATTATGAGAGGGATGAATGGTTAACTTACCTTGTCTAAATCATTATTGGAGTTCATCAGAGTTCTAAATCATAACTCAAGTGTCTAATTCAGTGTTGTCTAAGCTTAACTGACTGTGGTAGGTGAGGAATGTGTTTCTCTTGCATACTACCATGTAAACCTAGCGCTAACTAATGTAGAGGACTAGAACTGAATGTAATTGACTCCTAACTAAGCTTGACTAGTCAACAACTCAATTGACCTTGGTTTGTATCGACACTCCCAGTGTCTCCTAAATTGTAGGGATTGATCTAGGAGGATCCTAAACTAATACATGCAAGTGAAATCAGTGGCAATAGGCCTCAATTAGTGTTCGCCACACTTTAGTAACTGGAACATGTGCCCCAATTAGGCCAAGTGGACCCAATGGTGCTAGTGACTAAAAATAGACTAGATGGACTCTCAATTTAGACATGACTCCTGATTTAGACATATGACCAAATTGGACAAGGAGGATTAATAATCCTAACACCAAGTCGTTATGTGGCCAAAGGGAAAGACTATATATGATGCAATAGTGATTGGAGAGCAAGAGGGAGGCTTATACAAACTAAAGGACCAACCAGAACAAGCATTGGTCCATGAATCAGTAGAGCCAAGTGAACTATGGCATAGAATTTTTCAACATGTGCATTATAGGGCACTACCACTTGCAAGCAAAATTGTTGAAGCTCTTCCAGAAATACATGCAAAGCATGAAGGTGTTTGCAAAGGATGTGCAAAAGGAAAGAACACAAAGAATACATTTCCAAGTAGCGAGAGTAAGGAAAGAGGAATCTTGGAAATCATCCACTCCGATGTATGCAGTCCGTTGTCATCCAGTTCATTGAGTGGGTATGTATACTATGTTTCTTCATTGATGATTTTTCGAGGAGGACATGGATATACTTCTTGAATAACAAAATTGAAGTATTGAACAAGTTCAAAGAATACAAAGCTTTAATCGAGAATCACTCAGAAAATAAAATCAAGACTTTTCGATCAGAAAATGGTAGAGAATTCACATCAAATGAATTTAAAGAATTATTTAGAGATTCACGGATTAAGAGGGAGTTGCCCACTCCATATAATCCACAACATAATGGGGTTGTAGAAAGAAAGAATAGAACGATTATGAAAGTTGCAAGGGAAATGCTTCATAATCAAGATCTTCCCATGCATCTATGGGTAGAATCTGTCAGGACAGCTGTGTATGTACAAAACTATACTCGACACGGATTACTCAAGAACAAGACACCTGAAGAAGTCTTTTCCAACAAGAAACCATAAGTCAGCCATCTCATAATATTTGGTTGTCCAGTGTACATACACATTCCAAAAGAAAAGAGGATAAAGTTAGATCCTTCAGGAAAGAAGGGTATATTTGTGGGATATAGTGAAAGCTTGAAGGCTTACCGAATATACTTCCTAGGATTCAAGAAGATCGACATCAATAGAAACGTAACATTTGACAAAGACTCGGCTTACAACAAATCCAGAAAGAAAACTATTGAAGACATTGAAGAAGCAGAAGCACCCAGAATTTAAGATACAACTATGAATGATGCAACTCAAGAAGAATATTGAGAAATAGAAGAACCCCGGGAACCTATAGATCCACCACAGGAAAAGAATCCTCCAAGAGGAAACCTGCATGGGTATGAGAGGCTATCCAAGGTGTAGAAAGATATGGGGCTCCAAAATAAATGCACAGAGAGAGGAGAGAATGGAAGAACCTTATGTGACATCATTGATAAAGAACCTTCCAACTATGAATAAGTGGTAGAGAAGAAAGTATGGAAGGATTCTATGATCAAGGCATACCAGTCGATCATGAAGAATGATGTCTGGGATGTTGTCCCAAGACTAGAGGAGAAGTCTGTTGTGACTTCCAATTGGATCTACAAGATCAAGCATGCTGTAGATGGAAGCATAGAAAAATATAAAGCAATATTTGTGGCTCGTGGATTCTCCTGTGGAAATTGAACCCAGGTGTTAGAACAATTACACTCACAACAATTGCCAATTACACATGCAAATTACCCACAAAAGGAGACTGAATATGGAGCAGAACACTAATCTGTATTGAATAAGTGTATAATAGCCAACCCTGTGAAGTCATAGGCTGCCAAAATAAATAATTACATGAGAGATTCGAATGCATAAGGATGCCATTTGAATTTATTCAAAAGCAAGGTTACTAAATCTAAGCAAATCCCCCATAGGTGCATAAAGCAGTTTCCAAAACTGTCTAGGAGCTCACGAATCGGAAAAATCAATTAGGCAAGCTAATAGGTGGTAGAAGGAAAACTCATACATGATTTTCATAGGAGAAAAGAGTGGAGGATGATGAGGACAAAAAACAAGTTAACTTCACCTAGTCAAACTTTCCCAATTGCCTTAAAACTCAGAAAAAGTAGGCAATAAAGCAGAAAAAGCAGACATGCGGTAGGGAGGCCAGGAATAAAGTAGATTTGATTCCAAGAGGTTTCTCAAGTGCTCCATGACTCAATTTTAGCAATTTTGACCACTATGGATGTGTGGAGGACAACTTGCATAAGGTGGAATATGGAAACCATGCAAATAAAACAAAAATTGGATTTATTCTAACACGCCCACTTAAGCATGACTTATGAGTAAAATATCAGAAAATTATAGGGCCTAGAAACAAGGCTTAGACACCCTTTACATATTGCATGTCCATTTAACAAAGGAAAGAGGCAAAAACCCAGTGGGAAAAATCCTCCCTCAAACATGGACAGTGAAACAAAATTTGGAAATCTTGTCATCACTCATGCTTCGCAACGTGATCAGCAATCCCCAGTAGTGATTTGAGATTGTTGAATGTCTTCTCAGAAAAAACTTTGGTGAAGATATCTACTACTTGTTCTGAAGATGAACATAAGAGTAGGTGAATGGTGCCATCATGCACAAGCTGTCTGATGTAGTGCATATGGATCTTAATGTGTTTGGTTCTCTGCTTATGAATTGGATCATTATAGATTCTAATGGTGCTCTGATTATCACAATAGATAGTAGTTGAGTATTCTGATTCAAAGCCACACTCTCCAAGTAACCCCTACAACCATAAACATTGAGTTGCTACATTTACAACTCCTCTATACTCTGCTTCTATAGATGAGAGTGCAATGGAACCCTGTTTCTTGCTTGACCAGTTTATTGGCCCTTCAGCAAGCATGAACACATATCCTGATGTTGACTTTTGATCTATGCTATCACTTTCCCAATCACTGTCAGTAAACCCAATCAAATCAATATCAAATTTAGCTTTGTAGTGTAGGAATATATTAAACCCACTCACGAATTAGGATAAAATAATTAATCATTATTTGATTAATTATTCACCCACTAGCTTAATTAGTTGGCATCCACTTGCACCTTAAAGTCAATACATGCCATCTATATCCTAGGAATGATTTATTTCCACTTCTGGGTTGATCTTGACCACCTTTTGACCATCCAAAATTAGTATACAGGACTTTACAGCAGATTCTGCTTTATTCTGCTTTTTCTACTTTTCCTGTTTTTCTATGGATAAGATAAAAGCTAGTTAACTAGGAAACTAGGAGCTTTTGTTTCCAACCCATCCTCCATTAGTTTTTCTCCATTTTCTAGGATTAGCATGTTTTTTTCATCTCCTTTAGAACTCACTCATGCTTTTTCCAACTCATGAGGTCCTTGATAGATTTGGTAAGTGCTTTATCCACCTATGGGGGTTTGCTATATTTTGGTAAGTCATCCTTTTTGAGATTTATGATTTGTTTCCATACAATTCAATTTTCCTATGAGGGATGTACTATTTAAGTACACTATTATTCATAATTATTCAATGGAAGGATACACACCAATATTCATCTCTTCATTCATGTGATTCAGTCTCTTTTATTCTCTCTATTTTTCCTGTGTATGCTTGTGAGAATTCTTAGTAGCAAGATCTATTTCCTATGCTTATTATTAGCATCATTTCTCATACCATTGATCTATTTTTTATACATGGTATCAGAGCAGCAAGGTTGATCAATTTCTACAGAGTTGAGGAGCACATCCAGTCTCCTATCCCTCTCTGAAGAAGAGCTTGTCTAGCTTACAATATTTTTGCCAAGTTTGTTTTGCAAGTTGCAGAGATTTTATTCTTGAGCACATCAATTCAGCAATATGGATTATTCATCAGCTATAATTCTTACTTCCTTCAACTACCACGAATGGAAAGCCACAATCTCCATTCTATTGCACAATAGAGGATTATACAAAGTTACACTAGCTTTGGAGAATGAGCCCAATGCTGTGATTGAGAAAGCTAAGTGTCATAATAGGTTGGATGAAGCCTATGGATTGCTTTGCCTCTCTATTTCTCCTGATCGAATCTTTCATCTATATGGTTTGACCACTCCAAACCAAGTATGGAATCAATTGGAGTCTCTCTTTGGAGTTCAAGATGAGCTAAGAGTGCATCAATTGGAGATTGAGTTATTCTCACTGAGTCCAAGCAATTTTGAATCTCTTGAGGGTTTCTTCACCAAGTTCAACTCACTTGTTCTAATTCTCAAGCAATGTGGGATTGAGAAAGTAGATGATCAATCAATCCTTCCCATTCTTTCAAAATTTGGTCCTGATTACTCAGTTTTTGTGTCTACTTTTCATGCTACTAGGCTTGTTGTTCCTCATTGGAAAATGACTTCTTTAAATTCTTTTCTTGATTCACTAACAAAGGAGCAAGATATATTGATCCATATGGGTGTACTTAATTCTTCAAAGGCAAAGGATCATGCTCTCTTGGTTAAAGGAAGCAATTAATTCAAATCAAAAGAGAAGCAAATTGTGAAGAATCCAAAGTCAAAAATTGAAGATGAAAATTCATATGAAGATTTAATGAAGAAAGTTAAGAAGAAAGGGAGCACATCCAAGTGTTCTTCTTGCAGCAAGGGTTTTGTTATCACTCCAGGAAACTACTTAGTGGTTATAGCTAAGTATGCCTGGTAACTTGAGAATTCAATATTTTTTGGTGTTTTTTGTAAGATGGATCAATGGGATGACTAA
>LPNX011187760.1:0-50357 GCA_001517045.1 Pseudotsuga menziesii
AGCCTCCGGATCTCTGCTTTCACCAAGATGGATGACCCTGCCATAATCACAGAAAGGCTGCAGCAGATATTACAACTTGAGGAGGACAGACTTATCGCAGGCTTCTAGCAACAGGTGCAGAAAGCTCGAGAAAAAGCATGGCACGACAGGCACATCAAGAGGAAACATTTTCAACAGGGTGATCTTGTGCTCCTTTATGACAGCAGATTCATGAAGTTCCCCGGCAAGTTTAAAACACATTGGAAAGGACCGTATGTAGTACAGATAGTTACTGATGGGGGCGCAGTTCAGTTAGCTAAGTTAAATGGTGAGATTTTCCCCTCTATGATAAACGGGAGCCGACTAAAAAAGTACATCGACAGGCCAGGTGTTCAGAACAAGGGAGAGATCCAATTAAATAAGTAACATGCTTATTGCGCTATGGAGTCTGTTCTGTCCACAGCATGCGAAGTACCAAGCTGGTCGTCGGTCGCAGGGTCAGGTTGTGTCGAAGTCTCAGGGTGTGGCGCAACTATGGCAGATGGGACATACCGCAATTCGGCGACGCTAGCACGAACGTTGCTCTCATTACTGATCATCATGAGATTTTGGGGAAAATATGGTGCCTTGAGGAGCAGATTCCCGGAACGTCGTCAGATTTAGTATCATGATTAAACCATGATACCACTCCCCGCATTAGGATTTTATAAGGGGCTATTTCGATTTGTAATTTCTGTCTGAAGCACATCTGTGACATTCCAGCCTGCACTATGTCGAATGACAGTAATGTTCAAACGTTGGTACGGGACGTAAGGGACAGAGGTCTGCAACAACTTCTCACTATGCCATTTACACAGTTCTACTTGACTAAGTACAAGGACAGGCAGGAGTTTGCTCTAAATTTGCACAGATGGCCAGGAGTCTGCTCTAACATAGAGCAGCCAAGGGCGTGAGGACTCGTAGAACGAATCTGGGAAATCCCCCTGCGTCGACTGTTGGTGTCGTGGAACTACGCCAAGTAGGCTCCCCATGTGGCGGGACATGCAATTCCAGGGGACCCCAAAGTCGTGGATGGTCAAGTATAGGCCATCCGAGAGCCGGATGTTGATGCAGGTGGTCGCGACGCCTTTCTTCAGTAAACCTGCTGCAAAGGACAGAAGTATGCAGCCGGCAGCAGCATGGAGAGCTTCATTAAGTAGTATAATATGTCTCCTCAGCGATATTAGGCCATCAGAGAAGCTGCAGAGTGTCCCGGGACGGGCCACTAGTGAGTCTTAGGGGCCTGTTGGGGCGCATACTCCATAGGGGGTAACTCCGCGGTTAATTTGTAAGCGGAGCGTTGGGTCAAAATAGTCTTAGGGGTGTCAGGGTAAGTAAAAACCCTCTCTTTTTGTAATAAACCCATGGTTTAAATTCAGGGTTTAGGGTTTTGTGGGTTCCCATGGTTTAAGACCATGGTTTTTGTAAAGCTGCGCAGTATAAATAAGCGCTTATGGAAAATGGATAGGTTAGGCTTTTTGATGTAAGAAAGATAAGGTGAAGTAAGGTTGGTTTTTGGCAAGGAAGGACAAGTCCCAGCTGTGTGCGTGGACGACCTCTGCAGCTGTGTGCGCAGAGGGTTTTTGTAAGAAAGTAAGAAAGGTCTGCAGTTGTGTGCGCAGAAGCCTGCTGCTGTGTGCGCGGCTGTTAAGAGCTGAAGGAATCTGCAGCTGAGTGCGCAGATAAACTGTGGTTTTGAGGAAAGAGGAATAAAACGCAGTTTGTGGACGTAGCCCCTACACTGGGGGTGAACCACGTTATATTTGGTGTTGTGGTTTTGTTGTGTTGTTTCTGTTTCTGTCATTTTCATGCATTAAACTGGATATATCTGTTAATATAATATCTCTACTAATACTAAGCTTCGCTGTGAATTCCCCGTAGTGGGTTATGCAAGTTTGGTTGTTTTATTATGCTGTGAGTTATTTGCGAATGAATGATAAGATAGCAAGAAGTTGACTAGTAATTATTTAGAAAGGCTAAGGTACAGTAATATCCCTCTCTGCACGCAGAAACCTGATTCTGCGGCACCCCATTGCTATTTCGGGTGAGACTGCAACCTGCGCGCAGGTTGTTGCCGAAAGGGCCAACACAGTGGGTCTTTTGTTGGTGCGGCGTATAAAGCGTTAACCCGGGTCTGCCCCTGTGCCCAACACAGACTCCTTGCTCGTACTGGTTGCTGGTCGCTGCATTGCTGTTTATGAATTTCAGTTGCTAAGGTAAAAGAATTATTCATTTTCTTTTAAAGATAATGCCAAATTTCTTGTATAAACATCTCTTTTCTTTTAATATAAAATTAACAGCCGGATGTATGTTGTTTTGCAGATACGATCTGCCTCTCTTCTCTGTCTGCACAAGGAGTACGGGGTTGTGACAATAAGGGCCACGATAAGCCCTGGTTTCTCCATGGCTCATCCACCTTGTGTAAACCCTTATGGGGTGATGAGGGATTGGTCGTTGCGGCCTATTGGACCCTCATGGCTTTTGTTTGTTTGTTCGTTGTTTAACAACGTTTGGTTAAGACCCTAGCTCTATTGCAGGGCTCTTTGGCTTCGGCCGTGAGTGTAAATTTTTGTTTTGTAAATATTACTGTGTTTATAGTAAAAGAACAGGCTGGAAGTCTTCATGTGTAAACTCTCAGTACGGCCATGGGTTAATATTACAGAACTGGACTTTACAGTCATTACTTTTGTATATTCTGAAAGAATAGGGTTTTTACCCTAAGTTATTATATAATTATTAATTACTGTTTTATTTTTTTTGCATTCCTTCCTTGCTTACATTATTGAAATTTCGAATATATACTTATGTTTAATTTAAAACTACGACTGTGAGTAAAATACTGTTAGTTCCACCGTTTGTTGGTTTACTTGTATAAATTGGGTTTTATAGGGTTTAACCCTATTTGACAGTGAAGAAAATAACTCTATTCCTTTTTCTTTTAAATTACTGCTAAGTTAAAATTTGCTTCTGCAATGTTAGGGTTACTAGTTATATTTATAGCATGTAATTAAGCTTGACAAAAGAGCATCCTGTACTTTTGTTGTTTACTTTCTGCACAAAATGCATTTGGTTTGTTTACTATTAAAAAGTATTATTATTAGGGTTTTTGTACCTGGTTTATAATTTAACTTTCTTATTAATAAGAATTTGTAATTATTGATGTATAGTTTATACCCTTTTAATAATATAGGGTTTTAATATCTTTCTTTTTACAATAATTATAAGTACTGTCAGTATACTTGTAGCTCAGACAGTATAAATAGTTCTAGGATATACTTACAGTAATAAGAATACTACTTATGTTAATAGTAATAATATTCTTATATTGCATAAATAAAGTACCTTATTACTATTATAATAACTATATTATCTCTCTGTGATTACTATAGCCTCTATATTAATATCCTTAGTTTATTTTTATAAGTATATCGAAAATAGTACTTGTTAATTAATTCTTGTGTAATTTATGCTATACTACCTATGTTCTTTTGTAATTAATTTGTTTTCTTAGTTATGATATTTATTTATATATATCCAGAATTTAATTAACTCTATCCATAGTTTATCGTGTAAGCACAAATATTAACCTTTGTTCATATTCTAAATAAAAAGATTAACAGCTCTGGAAACTTGTTCGAGCTCAGTCCCAAATAAAAGAAGGAAAATAATTAAATGAAATACATCACAAAACATTCATAAAAACTAGACCATATTGGTTTGACAGTAGTATCTAATCATTATATAACTATTCCTACTTTCAGTTTATTATTAGACATATAATAGTGAAGTTATTCTAATCTAGAAGAAATGAACTATATGGTAGAACAGGAAATAAATCTAGTCTAAAATCTACTCTCTTATTTATTCTTTACAATAAAAATTACTGAAAGCAAAATACAGTACAAGGAAGTAGTTTTAACTAAGAACTCATACAACTGTCAATAAAATATCTTTTCTGAAAAAAGTTAAGAAACAAACTACTACTCTGCAATCTCATCATGCTATCCTTATTTAAATTTTACCCCTGTGCTGGAGTACGGTCTGGTAAAACCTAGATGTGGAAAAACAAAGTGGGTCTTACTCTTCATCAATAGATTCTATTACTGATAAACTAAAAACATCTACATCACTAAACTAGTAAAATATTTATATCATGACATTCAACCATTCATAGTTACTAAAAACATAGACAGGTAAGTGACAAAACCTGTTGAACTTGGACAAACAATAGCAATGGGAGGTCGTTCCTCCCTACCAACTCCTGGAGAGTGCTCAACTAGCAACTCCTCAGGACCCCCAAGCTTGCTCTAGTATCCCTGGCTGGAACTAGGTGTAGTAATAGTCAGATACCAGTCTTCAAACTTAGTATAAATCCAAAACTTATCAATAATTTCTCCCAGCTAACAAGCTGTAATAAACCAAGTTACTACAGCAATCCTCTCAGAACAACTTCCTTACAGTTTTCCCTTTTTCCCCAAATGAATTTCCTGAATAGCATTCCACCTGAATGTTTCTTCTCTGGAAAATATCTGAGCAGCCTTAGCTCTATTCATTGGGTACTTTTAAAAGATTGCCTAGGTCTTTTTGGGTTAGTTGTCATTTAATGAGCCACCTGCTCTGATCCCACTTTCTTGGGGGATCATGACCGCAACTATAGGGAAGTTGCCACCTGCAACTTAGGAAGTGTTTGAGGATGATGCCACTTGTCTTTTGCCCTCCACCTAGTTCCATCCACCAGTTTGACCAGTAACCTCTTTTTAACAGCTCTCCCATGTTGTTGTCTCCACAATTTATTTATTAATAATAAAATATCCTGAATTACATTCCCCTTCTATTGACTCTGCTGAGTCATCAGTTCCTACTTAGCATTAAATTTAACATAATGTCTCGGGAATATAATTAAAACAATTAACATTATTTTACAAAATTGGGGTATGTGACAAGAGATAAAAAGGTGTATATTGAGGATATAAAGAGGTGAAAGAGTGTCAATTTGGTGTCCCAACATACTCCCATGCCTGAGTATTTTCATGTCCTCATGCAAACATGTCTTTCCAAAATCTCAATAATTTTCAACACTAATTTTTAACCTTGCTGACAAAATCATAGATATCCAATGCTTCACTGTCCTAATTCCTGGCAAATTTCTTATACTCCCATATACTCCCATGCCAGAGTATTTGCATGTCCTCATGCAAACATACCAGATAAAGTCTTCAAAATTTCAAAACTGTGCTTCAATGCTACTGACAACGATTATGTGGAATTTACCACAATGTTCAAGTCCCTACTAGCTGGATTTGATTGAGATTTTAATTTATTTTTCAACATACTGATATGAGACAAGTTCTTACAGCTCTCAATTCTCTAGTTCCTTACTAATTTCTGAAGTCGGTTTATACCTACAACTGCTTTGTTACGCTTTCCTTTCAATTTCTCTTTTTTCTGCAGGAGCTTAAGACTATAAGCTCTCCATTGTTCATTATATGTCTCAGTCTCTGCAAGCAATAGATATTGTTCTTGTTGGGTTCGTTCATCTGACCTGAGAATTTCTTTGAGCTTCTTAATATTCTTATTTTTATTCCTTGGCTAAGCAATTACAAAAGGAACGGTTGAAGTGGTCGAGACTTTAGGTATAAGCTCATCAGAGGATTCTTGTATAGGCGAATGATAATCAGAAGAACCATAATCAAACTGTTGAGAGTTAAATAGTTCAGGATCATATTATACATGGCCACATTTTGGAACAGGAAGATATTGATGCATAGGTTCAGAACCAAAATTAGGAAGGATGAAATCAGAAGGTTCAGCAAGTACAAAATAAAATTCCTAAGGCAGTGATGGAGGAAGTGGACTTAGTGTATTTTTCTCAGGAAGACCTGGCTCTGTATCGGGAGATTTCTCAAGATCAACAAAAATAGATGGCTATACATTGAGAGATAAATTGGATGGTTTAATGAACTGTTTGGTCATGCTTCTAGTGGTTCAACGCCGCATTGGGGATTCTGCGACATTAGGGATTTTCAACTGAGGTCGTTTCTTTTTGGGTTTTCGTAATATAGAGGAGAAAAGTTCAATTAGGGGTGGTTCTAGCTCTGGATCAGGGATGACTCCTAATTCACAACCTTCAAACTAAGGAGAAATAGGAATGTGGGGAGAATGAGGGTTTGCAGATGAAGGAAGATCCTGAATTCTTTCCACAAAATTTACCCAACTATCCTTTCGGAGGTGTAGTTCATCCTCAATGAGAATTTTGACCAACCCATGATGGTAAATACTGTTATAAGGGTTACCAAAATGCTATGCAACCCTTCTCGACATCTTAGCTAAAATATTGTATAAAAAATAGGGGAAATTCATTTCTAGTTCTGCTTCAAAATGCAATAGTAGGCGAATATGGTAATTTATGGTGGTGACATACCTTTACTCATAGGTAAAATACTTGTGTAACGCATAGAGCACATTACTCCATTCATCTTGCATCCAGTCTCAAGGAAAACCCTTCTTCTAGTTTATAGACTTATATTCCTATTTTAAAAACCTAGTACACATTGTGCGCTCTATGTGTTTATTCTTAAACCAGCATTATCCTTGATGAGGGAGACTAGTGGCACGAGTAACTGTTTTCTATGAAACTTCCATGATAAAATTTCCAATGTGGATGAATTTCCCATCAAATCCCCGGGCGAATTTCAGTGTAATGTTGTCATCATGCCCCTGAAATTTCTGAAAAAATTGATACCAAATGCCTTCAAATATTTCCTTGCATGCATTGAATTCGGGAAAAACTTCAAATAGAGAGACAAAATTTGGTTCATGGAGTGCATCTCCCTTCCTCCCCATAATTTTCTCTGATATTACAACTCAGGCCGAAAGCAGAAGATGAACCCGAAACTGGGAAAAATGGTAAGGGTTATTGAACAGGTATAAAACAAGTGTTTACCAGAGTTTTTGAGCTTCTAATGCGATGGATATAATGGTAATTCATAAGCCCCATATTTTATAATCATTTAGGTACACGGCGCAAAAAAACTCATGAAAATTTTTGAACTGTTAGTGAAATGATGAAATGTTGTGTAGGAAAATCAAAGGTTGCATGGATAAGACAATGTAATTATGTTTTCAAAGGGATAAGATCTTCATCTTTAGGAACTTTAGCCATAGAGATTAAGATTCATTTATAAGGTATAGGGATGATTATCTAATGATGATAGACAAAGATAAGGTAAGATTAAAAGATCATTATGACAACTAAAGGTAAAACGAGTGTATAGGATAAATCATATGAGGGCATGGGATTAGCAAGTATGTAGGTATACTTCATGATACAATTTAATTAAATTTAATGAAAAAATATATTTCAAAGAAAGGATCGTTTATGTGATAGAATGCAGTTTATATGGCAGAGTGCTCTTGCTTTGCTTTGAAATATTGCACTGCTATAAAACTGAGAATATTTCTTCTAAGAGGATGTCTACTATGTTGAATGTTACTGGATCCCTGTAAAAAGAATAGGATGCTCTGTATCCAAAATGAAGGCTGCAACCACTGAGAACTATCCATGATCATAGAGTAAAGAACTGCAAGGTCTTCATCCACGTCCTCCCCTTTTTCAATTCTATCTATGTGCATAAATTTATTGATGTTGAACATAGATAGAAATCATTGGATTACCAACAAATGAGAAGAGTTGTTAACCAATGCAAGATATTCCACCTTTAATGTTAATGGAAATCAAGGCACTCGGTACATCCCGACAGTCATGAATAGATTTGTTGGAGTTGAAGGAATGTAGAATTCTCTTTCCAAGAAACATTAATGAATGTCCTTAGCAAATGACAAGGATTCCTACCATTGAGGCATGTAGGCTCCAGGGTACATAAAAATGTCTCAAGTTTCGAACCCAGAAAATGTTTTGAGGTCGATGGGTTGAAACTTGCTGAAAGGAGAACCTTAATAAATCTCCCATCATCCAGCTGAGCATAGAACAAAAAATATTTTTGCAAAAATGAAGTATCACCAACAAAATTTATTATGGGGCCTAGCCATCCAGTCACTTGGTTTTCTAACTAGACCCTTGCTAAAATGTGCCAGAAAAACTGGTTTTCACAATAAAGCTTTATTTTTCTCTTTACATTTTTTCTTTATTTTATTTTTATTTTCTAAACTACCCTTATGCTACTAGAAGTGGAAATGTTCTTTCAGGTGTATGAGTACTTCTAGTGTAACCACCTACAAATCAGTATTTCTAAAACATCATTGTTCACATACTTCATGTGAACAAACACCATTATATGAGGAACCAACTTTTCATATGATCCAGTTTTAAAAAAATAGTGAAGAGTAAAAGGCTGGAACAAAAAAATTGACTCAGTCCATGACTTAATATATTCTTGACCAGATTTTCTTCCTTCTTTAGTATCCTTAATTTCTAAGCCAAGTTGATATTCTTCCTCTGGTACTAGGAAAGCAAGAAATTATGTAATTTTAGGTTCTATTTCTTCTTCTTCTTCAACTGTCTTCCCTAATTCTTGAGTTCCCTCAGCAAATAAGAAATGAGGAATGTATAGGTCAAGATCTTCATTCTGAGGATACTAAGGGATCTGTCGCTTGCTTTCGAAGATGGATTCTTCTTGAGATATGGATTTAATGCTGCAACAAGGATTAAAGAAACCCTTTGTAGTAATAAGCCCTTCTCTACTCAACAAATTTTTGAACATCTTTAAACTTGTACTAGTTCAAATGTCCTGCTTCATAGGTGGTTTAGTAACATGGCTCTTACAGCACCCAAATGTTTTTAAAGTTCAAATTTTAAAACTATTTGTAGAAAAATCATGCATGCAGAAAATCAAATGCATTCATTATAGAAATGTAAAATTAACTCAGAAGCAAAGGAATTAGAATTAAATGTTGTGAGTGTAAAACTGGCCCAATATCTAATATGCAATTAAAATGAAAGAATTCCAACTTTCTACTATGAAACCATAAACTTAAAAAAACATTCCTACATGAAAGAAATACTACTTTTGCTAAAGAAAAAGCACTCTTTCATACTATTAAAAGAAAAACAGACTTGCATCAAAAGTAATTGCATGAAAAGAAAACTATCTAAATTTCAAAAACATGGATACTTAAAATTAGCTATGTGAGAGTAGGTTATCTACATATGTAGATAGGAAACATACTCTAAATAAATAAATAAAACTTGTGCAGAAAAGGAAAAAACAAGGTTTTGGGGCAACCCACTATAGTGAATGCGCAGGTTCTTACCTCTCGCCTTACCGTTCTCCCCTCCCCCTTGTTGTGTAATTAAAAACAACCTATCTAGACTCTAAATGCTCGAAACTAACTATGTGAGAGTAAACTATCTATATTTGCAGAAAGGGAAAAACACTCTAAATAAATCAAACCAAGTTGTGCAGAAAAGAAAAAACAAGGTTTTGGGGTAACCCAGTGTAGTGGATGCGTAGGTTCTTACCTCTCGTCTTACAGTTCTCCCCTCCCCCTTATTGTGTAATATAAAAGCAGCCTATCTACCTAGAATCTAATCCCTTTAGCACCTCCCCGGTAACGGTGCCAAAAATGTCGGGCTAAATATTCACTATTGTAACACCCTAGTTCTAACCCCGTTTGCATTACATATACATGATACATATATTATAAATAATCATGGTGCAGAGCTAAAGGAAAAGACCCCACCATCAATTTGGTTACGCTATGTTTCAGATTGGAATTGTCATCAATGGTATATTGGTACATACAACATATATTAAGTTGTGACATCATGTAACTATGCATTTTAATTAAATAACCCCAACTAGCTATGTTCACTGCAACCAAATTGAGAAGGGGCATGATTTCCTAAGGTTAAGGGGGAGATTGATAAACTTGGATTCCGTGGGAAAATCCATGTGTCACCACTCTTTTTGTTCACCTTCCCTTGTCTCATCCAACCACCACCTTAATTGTTCTATTTTTAGTTGGGGCATCTATTTGCTGGCAGGAAAACCACTACGCTCATGCTTGCACTCTCTCCATGACACACCTTTTTGGTTATGGATGGTCTGTCCACTATCCCAATCGTGAGTTGTTCATTTTCCCCATGTAGAGCGGAGTTAAAAGGGATTACAATCCATTGTGTGGGGGTTCGTTCTCCTCTTCCTCACCGACTGTTGGCCTGAGGATCGGTTCTTCCTCTTGTTCATGCAGAAAGTCTATGTTTTGACTCCACCATTGTCAGACTGTGAAATGTTGCTGTGGTCTTTCACTGTGGGATGTTTTCAGTGGTTTCCTTGGTGATATGTCTTCCTCCTGTATATGTTGAGGATTAGTTTTCTACCCACGTTCCTATTGTAGTTTTCCAGATATTTCATTATTGATCGTGGACTGTGGTTTTCTTTTGTGGTTCATTGGCTGTTGTTTCCCACACTTGTTGGCTGAGTTTCCTTTGTGATCTGGGATATTGTAGATCGTTGTGGAATCGTTTTGGCCATGCTAGGGACAAGAACGATTTAGGGGTTTGTTTTCCCCTGTCAAATATTTAAATGATGGTTTACTGCATGAATGCAGTGGTTAGTCTTCGGACTACATTGGAGTGGTGATGAGGGCCTGATGTGCTTGACAAACCTGGTGTGTTTGGTAACCACATAGATAGAGATAGAGGGCTGGATTTCTTCTCCACAACCAATGAATAGCACTAGAAGGGAGATCAGGGTTTGAGGGACTGTCTTGCAGAGAAAGGAATTATTTCCTTGTGTTGGGTGTGTGTGGGTGTCATAGAATCCAGGCTGGTTCTGGTGTAGGTGTCTTTATCTCTTCAATGAGCTCACCAAATTAGCATTTAGCCTTTCCCAGCTCTTGGATGGCTTCATAAACCCATATTTGTTGGCTTGGTTGTTCCAATTTTCACCTGATAAACCCAACTGTGTTGTTATCCTTGGCTATGTGTAAGCCTGTTAGTTCCTTATTCCTTGGGGAATCATGCCCGACTCGGGGGTGGAAGCGTTGCTGAGAGATTAAGGAGCACGCGGGCCTATGGTTGGGTGGAACATTGCAAGGACGTAGCTGGTTGCGGGATAAGTTCTTATTAGGATAAGTATTCTTTCTTGACTTGTGTCTGCAATCCTATTTACCATTGATGAATGATAATGTACATGTGAATGCTGAAATTGTATATGAATGCATGTTGTTTTGCTTCCGCTACGCATATGAATGATTAATGCATCATAGTATGTTTTATGTTTTTAAGTATTTGCTTCAACATTGTATGTATGTATGTTCATGTTCATGGGGGCTAGACTCCTGTATGATTTGGTGTTTAGTAGCGTCCTCTTTCCTGGTCGCAGGGTCGGGGACGTTACAGTATGGTATCAGAGCAAAGGTTGCTGCATGGGCTTGAATGGGCCGTGAAGATGCAGTGGCAGAGCTTATGTTGTAGCATTTGGGCCACAGAGGGCTATGGAAGATTAGTTAGCAGAGGCAGGTTGATTACTACCTAGAAGAAACCAGGAGGAAATAGGTGAATGACAGGAAAATTCATAAAATTTTCTAAGTGCTAAAATTATCGGCTCATCAGAAAACTTAGTGAGAAGTTCTTTCGATGCAGTGGAAGAGCTAGTCTGAAGATCACCCGACGTGGGACAAACAACCTTGGTTTTGGAAAATTATCTAAGTGCTTGGCTGTCGGCACATCAGAAAACTTAGATAGATGTATCTCTGATGCAGACCCGACGGCGGCGAAATTAGTTAGATGGATCAGCGACATCTAGTTGATAGACCACTCAACGCCGACCATCGGTGATCGACGCCACTAAGTTGAAGGGATATCCGATGACACGTCAGTGGAGGTTAGTAAATCGATTGGTGAAATTTAGCCCTTTGAACTGCCGACAACGATGGAGAGGAAATTTTGGAGAAAACCTTGCGAAGTAGTGAAACCATCGACGATCAGCGATGATTAGTTGATCGCATCGCCGATGCCTAGATGATCAAGTTTTTGACGCGGTGAAAGTTTGGCGCCTACATCGGAAGAGATTGGATGATTGTGCACTACTTTTGCGGTTGGCTAGAGGACTATCCTTTCGACGGATAGAGTCCTCGACCGCCGATGTCGTAGAGGATAGTTGTTTCGATGGCCGATACGGTGGAAGACAGACGAGAAAAATTTTCAAAAATTTCTCTAAGGCACGAGATCATTGGCCATCGGAAAATGTTAGTGCTATGGGTTGCTGATGAACATGGGAAGAAGTTAGTGGTTCGTGCGCCTGCCGTTGCGGAAGTCTAGTGCACTAATCTTTTGACGGATACAGGTTTCAACTGCCGATGCCGATTAAGTTATGCTTTAGATCACCGATCGAAAGTTATTAGGGGATCGGACTATCGATCGAAAAAGGTTCAACATTGATGAACCACCATTGTATCCACCTAAGGGACTACTCATCCGATGAAATAACAGATCCAATCGTCAACGGATAGAAGCAGTTGCGGCTTCCTAGTTAACTATTCACTCAATGAGAAGTGCATCCAAGTGTCGATGCCGCAAGGTTAGTCACTCCGACCGCCAACAAGCTATGATCCGTGAAAACCCTAGAAGGTTTGTTGGTCACCATTACAGAAGCCCTGACGACTAGCCATCTGATGCACAGAGCACCCGACCGTCGATGGAGTGGTTAGTCTATTTTACCGTCAATGAAGTTCGGAGTGATAGATGATTATGGATCCAATACGGCGAACAAAATTAGACAATCAGATCACCGATAAAACTTGGAATAGTAGACCACTCCAGGCCCGATATGGTGGAAGTAAATTAGACAAACAACCACTGATACAGTGGAGAAAATTAGACATTTTAGCCACCGAAACTCCAGAAGGTTAGTAAAGAAAGGACCCGATGAACAGTCCTTGGCATCGCCGATGCTGATCGGAAGTTAGAATATTTGCCCGCCGAAACGCCGAAAATTAGTAGGGAAGAGACCCGAGGAGGAGAAGGAAAATATTGTGTTTTCAAAGTGGAATTGTATCAGCAAATTCCAACTGTTTCAGCAGATTTCAGTAGACTGTCATTGGATTACCAGGCTAAACATGAGAGAGAGAGAAAAAATTTGTGTTTTAGCAAAATTGTTGTTTTATGAATTTCCAGAAAAAGGAACGTAAGCAGTTCTAAATTACATTAATAATATGCATCTAACAGTTTGCTACTAACATGTTTGTAGAATTATAGACACCTCCAAGAGCAGTATTCCAGGAAGAATAGTGTGGTAAAGCAAGAGGTGTTCAGTCATGAGAACCCATGATGGATATGATGCTCGAGATTCTTACGAGCATGCAGGAAATGCCATGAGAGAAAATGTCCGTAATGGAAATGATGACATAGATTCTAATGGAAGAAGATTCCAAGAGACACCATCAGATGTTATAGCCACCATGAGAAGCCTGATTAAAGCCCAGGAAGAGCAGCATTAGTTGAATGCTACCATGTTGCAAAGTTTGATAGACTTTCAAAGGAAGATAGATTATGGACGAGGTACAGCAAGACCGAGAGGCAGTAAAAGAAGCACTAGAAGGAGGATAAGGACTTCCAGTGGATCATCTGACTCTAAAGAATCCAGTGGAGATACAATTTCATCTTCTCGTAAAAGAAAAAAAAAGACACCTTAGGGATCGCTCACGGGATGAATTGAAGAAAGCTAAACCTCCTACATTTGATGGTGAGGTAAATATTGGACAAGAGGCTGAAGCTTGGCTTCTTGGGATAAATAAGTGCTTCCAAGTGCAAGATTATTCAAGAACCATGAAGGAAAGAGTTACCATATTCAATATGAATGGAAGAGCATCCATTTGGTGGTAACACTTCAAGCAAGTAAAGAGGATCAGTGAAAGGAAATTGAAGTGGAAGTAGTTCAAGAAGTATTTCAGGTATAAATACCTCTCCGACAGGTATTATGATGACTAGATTAAGGATTTCCATGAGCTGTGATTGGGACAGCAGACCATGGATGAATATGCAAATAAATTTTTGGAATTGTTGAGGTATGTCCAGTATATCAGAGATGAAAAAGTGAAGGTCCAATGATTTCTGAGTGGATTTCCTCAATCTTACAAAGACAAAATTGAGTTTTATGAACCTAGAACTCTTGAAGAAGCAATAAGGAAGGCTAAGTATTGCTATGAGAAAAGAAAAGGTAAACCTGATTACGATAAGGCATGGAAGGACAAGAAAAATGAAAATTTTGATCAAAGAAAGAAAGGTTTCAAACCTTCTAGATTCAGGAATCAGCAGAAGTAGCCATCCCAAGTTGCGAGTAATCCAGTTGGAGAGACAGGTGGAAATCCTAAAGACCCACCACATAATAAAGGTCCACTCAAATGTTGGAAATGTGAAGGACCCCACTTGCGTAGATATTGTCCACTTGAGAATGAAAGTGCAAGGCCAGCTTATAAAATTCAGGAAGCAGAAATAGTGGGTTAAGTAGCAAGGGCAGTCCCTAGAATTTATGCAGCATTGGAGAACCACCAAGCAGATCACCAGTCAGTTGTGGTTGAAGTAGCAACTAAGATTGTTGAACAATCTATTTCTATTTTTATTGACCCTGGTTCTACCCACAGTTACATCACTCCTAGAGTAGTGGAGATTGGTGCTTTTAAGAAAATAAAGCATAGAAAATCTTGGTTAGTTTAGCTAGCCATTGGGACTAAGAGAAAGGTCAGTGAAGTGGTAGAGAAATGTCCATTGGTCATGAATGGATTGATCACTTGTGAAGATCTGAATGTTCTATCACTTGGTTCCTATGATGTTCTCATTGGAATGGATTGGTTATAGGCTCACAGAGTGAAGCTTGACTGTTACAATAAGAGTTTCGAATGCACAGATGAAGAAGGGAACCTAGTAGTTGTGAAAGGTATTCCAAAGGTAATTTTAGTAAGGCAGGTTTCAGAAATGTAGTTGAAGAATTTCTGTAGGAAGGGTTGCTAGTTGTATGTAGCTCATATTATGGAACCAACAGGAGATGAAACTCCTAGATTGGAGGACTATCAGGTGTTACAGGAATTCAAGGATGTGTTTCCTGATGAGATTCCAGGGATTCCTCCAAAGAGGGACATTGATTTCACCATTGAACTTGTTCCAGGAGTGGCACCAGTGTCCAAGACACCCTACAGGATGAGTACACTGGAGATGCTAGAGTTGAAGATGCAACTGCAAGAGTTGTTGGAAAATAAGTATATCCGACCGAGTGTGTCTCCTTGGGGAGCAACAGTTCTGTTTGTAAAGAAGAAAGATGGTACACTTAGGTTATGTATTGATTACAGACAGTTGAACAAGGTTACTATGAATAATAAATATCCTTTTACTAGGTTTGATGACCTCTTTGATCAAATGAGAGGAGAAAAGGTATTTTCCAAGATTTACTTGAGGTCTGGTTATCATCAGGTGAGAATCAAGGATGAAGACATTCATAAGATAGCCTTCAGGACAAGGTATGGGCATTATGAGTTTGTAGTGGTACCATTTGGTCTCACAAATGCATCGGCTACATTTATGTGCCTTATGAACAGTGTCTTCAGTAGGTATTTGGACAAGTTTTTTCTTTTTTTCCTTGATGACATTCTTGTGTATTCTAAGAATGAGGAAGACCATGAAGAGCATTTGAGATTGACATTGCAATTGCTTAGGGAGCATTAGTTGTATGCAAAATTGAGCAAGTGTGACCTCTACAGAGATAGAATACAGTATTTGGGTCACATTATCTCATAAGAGGGTATATCAGTAGACCTTGAGAATATTGAAGCCATTATGAATTGGCCTACTCCAAGAAATGTGACAGATGTAAGATTTTTTATGGGACTTGCGGGATACTACAAGAGATTCATTGAAGGATTCTCCAAGGTTGCACATGCCATCACTTCTTTTCAAAAGAAGGGGATGAAGTTCGAATGGACTTCGAAGTGTGAAGAAAGCTTCGAGCGGTTGAAGAATCTTCTCACCAGTGCACCAATGTTGAAGGTTGCAGATCCAGAGAAATATTTTGTGGTATGTACTGATGCATACAGACAAGGGCTTGGAGGAGTCCTAATGCAGGACAACCAAGTGATATGTTATGAGTCGAGAAAGCTAAAGGAGCATGAGAAGAACTAGGCCACTCATGATCTAGAGCTTACATCCATAGTACATGCTCTCAATATGTGGAGCCATTACTTGATGGATAGAAGATTCAAACTCAGGACAGACCATTATGGTCTAAAGTATCTATTTGATCAGCCTACTTTGAATGCTAGGCAAGAAAGATGGCTGGAATTTTTTTGTGAGTTTGATTTTGAAATAAAGCACATAAAGGGGAAATAAAACAAGGTAGCTGATGCGCTCAGCAGGAAGATGAAAGAAAAGCATGTGGCATCTCTTAGTATTTTCCAATCAGATTTGAGGCAGCAGATTGTTAATCATGTTGTTGGAGATGAATTGTACGAACATGCAAAAGACAAATTGCAGCAGCAAAGTCTTGAGAAGAGGTATGAGGGATATAAATTAGAAGAAGATGCACTACTTATTTATAAAGGCAGAATTTATATCCCGAATGTAGCAGATTTGAGGAGAGTTGCTATGGATGAAATCCATCAAGCTCCATATTCTGGTCACCCAGAATATCAAAAGACAATTGCTACAGCTAGAAAGGAGTACTTTTGTCCAAGAATGAAAAAGGACATGGCTTAATACATTTCAAGGTGCATGAAATGTCAACAGGTAAAGGTTGAGCATCAACATCCAGCAGGTTTGTTGCAGGCGTTTCTAGTTCCGGAATGGAAATGGGAAGTTATTTCCATGGATTTTATTACGGGATTGTTGATGAATTGGAGACAACATGATTCCATCATGATTGTAGTAGACAAGTTGACAAAGGAAACACATTTTATACTGGTGAATTCTACACATAAGACTGATGACATTGCCAATATCTTCATGGAGGAGATTTTCAAATTGCATGGATTTCCAAAGGCAATAGTTTCTGATAGAGATGTCAAGTTCACTTCCAATTTTTTGAAGGGATTTTTTGTAGATTTGGGTAAAAAGCTAAAATTCAGCACTGCATACCATCCTCAGACAGATGGGAAGATAGAGAAAGTTAATCAAGTGCTTGAAGATATGCTTTGCATGTACATGATGGACAAACCAACCAAGTGGGAAGATTACTTACACTTGGTAGAGTTTGCTTATAACAATGGAGAGCAGGAATCCTTGGGGATGAGTCTATATGAAGTTTTGTATGGAAGAAGCTGTAGGACACTAGTGACTTGGGATAATCTAGTGAATAGGATTGTACTTGGACCAGAATTGCTCAAGGAAATGGAGCAAGAGGTTGTAAAGATCAGGAAGAATCTGAAAGCAGCACAGGACAGACAGAAAAGCTATGAAGATAAGCATAGGATGAACAGAGAGTTCAGTGTTTGGGATCATTCCTACCTCAGAGTGAGGGCCAAGAAAAGTTACTTGAAGCTTGGAAGTTGTCCCAAGCTGTCACCTAGATATTGTGGGCCATTTGAAGTGCTTGAAAGAATAGGGCCTGTTGCATACAGACTTGCATTTCCTGCTAGTACTAGAGCTCATAATGTTTTTCATGTTTTTTTACTTAAGAAATATATACATGATCCTAACCATGTGATAAATTGGGATGTGATTCAGGTGGAACCAAAGGGAGAGTTCCAAATCGAGCCAATGCGCATCCTCGACAGGAAGGTCACAATGATCCAAAACTAAGCCATAGGGAAGGTAAAGGTACAATGGGAGCACTACAGACCTGCAAAGGCTACGTGGGATCTGGAGGATTCCATGTGATTATCACACCCATTTTTGTTCAATTCGACAAAACACTAAGGCGGTACCAGCGTATCATTTTGTTCAAATTTTGTAAAGCACAGAGGAAAGTGCTATTTAAGGGGGAGGGGAATGTAACACCCCGGTTTTGACCCCATTTGCATTAGATGTACATGATACATATATTGTAAATAATCATGGTGCGGAGCTAAAGGAAAATGCCCCACCATCGATTTGGTTACGCTATGTTTCGGGTTGGAATTGTCACCGATGGTATATCGGGACATACATAATATATTAAGCTATGGCATCATGTAACTATGCATTTTAATTAAATAACCCCAACTAGCTATGCTCACTGCAACCAAATTGAGAAGGGGTGTGATTTCCTAAGGCAAAGGGGGAGATTGATAAACCTGGATTCCGTGGGAAAATCCATGTGTCACCACTCTTTTTGCTCACCTTCCCTTGTCTCATCCAACCACCACCTTATTTTTTCTATTGTTAGTTGGGGCATCTATTTGCTGGCAGGAAAAACACTATGCTCACACCTGCACTCTCTCCACGACGTGCCTTTTGGGTTGCGGATGGTCTATCCACTATCCCGATCATGAGTTGTTCATTTTCCCCATGTAGAGCAGAGTTAAAAGGGATTACAGTCCATTGTGTGGGGGTTTGCTCTCCTCTTCCTCACTGACTGTTGGAATGAGGATCGATTCTTCCTCTTGTTCACACAAAAAGTCTGTGTTTTGACTCCACCATTGTCGGACTGTGAAATGTTTCCATGGTTTTACACTGTGGGATGTTTTTTTGTGGTTTCCTTGGTGATATGTCTTCCTCCTCTCTATGTTGAGGATTGGTTTTCTACCCGAGTTCTTATTGTAGCTGTCCATATATTTCATTATTGATCATGGACTGTGGTTTTATTTTATGGTTCATTGGCTGTTGTTTCCCACACTTGTTGGGTGAGTTTCCTTTGCGATTTGGGCTACTGTAGATCGTTGTGGAATCATTTTGGCCACGATAGGGACAAGAATGATTTAGGGGTTTGTTTTCCCCTATCAAAGCTTTAATTACTGGTTTGTTGCATGAATGCAGTGGTTGGTCTTCGGATTGCATTGGAGTGTTGATGAGGGCCTGATGTGCTTGAAAAACCTGGTGTGTTTGGGAACCAAAAAAATAGAGCTAGAGGGCTGGATTTCTTCTCCACAACCCCTAAATAGAACTGGAAGGGAGATCAAGGTCTAAGTGACTACATTGCAGAGAAAGGACTGATTTCCTTCTGTTGGGTGTGTGTGGGTGTCATAGAATCTAGGATGGTTCTGGTGTAGGTGTCTTTAGCTCTTCAATGAGCTCACTAGCTTAGCATTTATCCTTTCCCAGCTCCTAAATGGCCTGATAAACCCAACTTTGTTGGCTTGGCTGTTCCAATGTTCACCTGATAAACCCAACTGTGTTGGCTTGGCTGAACTATGTACCCTTGTTGTGTTGTCATCCCTGGCTATGTGTAATCCTGTTAGTTCCTTATTCCTTGGGGAATCATGCCCGGCTCGGGGGTGGTAGCGTTGCTGAGAGATTAAGGAGCACGCGGGCCTATGGTTGGGTGGAACGTTGTAGCGACATAGCTGGTTGTGGGACAAGTTCTTATTAAGATAAGTATTCTTTCCTGACTTGTGTCTACAATCATATTTACCATTGATGAATGATAATGTACATGCGAATGCTGAAATTGTATATGAATGCATGTTGTTTTTCTTCCGCTATGCATATGAATGATTAATGCATCGTAGTATGTTTTATGTTTTTAAGTATCTTGCTTCAGCATTATATGTATGTATGTTCATGTTCATGGGGGATATATGCCCAGATGATTTGGTGTTTAGTAGCATCCTCTTGGTCGGTCAGAGGGTGGGGGACGTTACA
This sequence comes from Pseudotsuga menziesii, assembly GCA_001517045.1. Lineage (NCBI taxonomy): Eukaryota > Viridiplantae > Streptophyta > Pinopsida > Pinales > Pinaceae > Pseudotsuga > Pseudotsuga menziesii. The sequence continues at coordinate 19,745 of LPNX011187760.1, forward strand.
ACTATCTAATATAACACTTAATTTGTCAACCCAGGGAGGTAAACTTATGAGATGCACACACTGTATATGAAGGATTAAGGCCTATCCTAATTTAATCTACCCTAATCTGGATTATTCTAATCTAAGAATTTATTCAACGTGCATAATAAGAAGACTCCTGATCTAACAACTATCAAACTTATTCAAATGTAAAGTCCTAATATTAATTGGAATACTCTCACGTCTACAAAAAATTCAAACTCATATCCTATCCTAATTACAGAAATGAAAATCATCTTTAAACTATCTTCAAAATAATTCTAAAACTGAAGCATAAACTAAGAACTATCTAACATAACTCAGAAACTTGAAATAAACAGAAAACTATTTATCAACACAGAAATCAAAATAAGCTGTAGAAAGTGAACTAAGACACAAAAAACAAAGTAGGTTGTAGAAAGCAAACTTATGAAGTTGATTTATCATTTAGAAAACTCTTCTTACATTAATGGATTTTAAGAAGTTTTAATACTATTCCAGAGCTTACTGATTCATCTTAAAATGAACTATTTCTATGACCAAAACTATTACAAACTAATTTTAAGACTAAAACAGAGTAAATATAATTTGCATAATAAATACAATTAATCTTTAAAAACATAATTGAATAAACTTACAGCTTTAAACCATAATGAAAATGAATTCCATCTATATATCCTATAATTTTAAAAGAAAATATAATTAAGTGCATTTCATTGGAAATCAAGTTTTACATAAGCAATATATAATTTGGAAATGAAATTGAAAGCTACAGCAAAACAAATAAGATCTAGAACTTGAATCTACAACAAAACAAATCAGACCTACAATAGTAAGTATTTAAAACAATACTTTTAAATAAAACTATCCTATTACCCGAGCTCGGTTCTAAACTGACAAATACTATGCACATTATTCCACAATTATCACATTATAAAATAATTGTTTTCAAACCTATGTAAATCTATTTTTACAGCCACTCAACCAATATACTAACCACAATTCTCTCTCTTTAATAAAAATAGAAAATAACAATTATCACAACTATTATATACATGAATTAAATTTATAGGAGAAGGGATCATGGTATTCTTGGTGGATCCTTTCCAAGAAAGCCACAAGTCCTTAAGCAACTTTTAGACTAACTTCTAAAGTGCAAACATAATTCTAAGATGAAGAAAAAATAACACAAAAAACTAATTGATTACAATCTAATAGACATATACATCACTACTTACAATAACAGGAATAACATTATATAAGTTGACCTCTGTTCAATTCAGAAAACCAGCAATAAGGCAACGCAATTGTTCATGTTCATTATCCAGTCTCCATCCAAATATCTCTATCTACATATCTCTATTTACATACTTCTATACATATCACTCTACATATTCTAACTCTCTATTTTTTATCTATGGCTCTCTTTATATAGTTTGTAGGCTAAGATAACCATTCTCAAATTTACAGGAACAATCCGAACTCCTCATTAAGAATGCAACTGTTCAATCCTTAATTGACAGCTAACAAGATGTGCTTTGGTTTGCTAACGAATAAAAAATCTTCATGTCTATGGCACGTAGTGCCTAGAGATGAATATTTCATTAAATGTACATGTACATGAGTCATCAACGAGATGGATACACTCGGATTTGGTTGAGAGAGATGCGGATTTGGTTGAGCAAGATTCCAAATAACTAACTGTTGTTGAATGCTAACGTGTACTGCAGAAATCAAAGTATGCTGCAGAAATGTAATTAGTCACAAATAATTCTAGAAATAACATTTAAACATTAAATTAAAGGAAATTGATGAATTATCATACCTTAATAACTTGCTGAATATTTTGGGTGAATATATGAAAATGAAGAAGGATTTGTGGGATAAAAGGATCAAATGAAGAGATAAAAAGATGTATATTGAGGATGTCAAGAGGTGAAAAGAGTGTCAATTTGGAAGCCCAACATACTCCCACGCCTGAGTATTTGCATGTCCTCATGTAAACATGTCTTTCCAAAATCTCAAAAATTTTCAACACTGATTTTTAACCTTCCTGACAAAATCAAAGATATCCAATGCTTCACTGTCATATTCCTGGAAAATTTCTTATACTCCCATATACTCCCATGCCTGAGTATTTTCATGTCCTCATGCAAACATACCAGATAAAGTCTTCAAAATTTCAAAACTGTGCTTCCATGCTACTGACAAGGATTATGTGGCATTTACCACAATGTTCAAGTTCCTACTAGCTGGATTCGAAGGAGCTTTTAATTTCTTTTTCAACAAAATGATATGAGACAAGTGCTTACAAGCCTCAATTCTCAGTTTCCTTACTAATTTCTCAAGTCATTTTATACCTACAACTGCATTGTTATGATTTCCTTTCAATTTCTCATTCTTCTGCAGGAGCTTAAGACTATAAGCTCTCCATTGTTCATTATATGTCTCATTCTCTGCAAGAAAAATATATTTTTCTTGTTGGGTTCGTTCATATGACCGAAGCATTTCTTTCATCTTCTTAATCTTCTTATTTTTCTTCCTCAGCTAAGCAGTTACAGAAGGAATGGATGAAGTGGCCAAGACTTTAGGTATATGCTCATCACTGGGTTTTTGTATAGGTGAATGATCATCAAAATCCCCATAATCAAACTGTTGAGGGTTAAACAGTTCAAGATCATATTCTACATGGAGGCATTTTGGAATAAGGAGATCTTCATGCATAGGCTCAGAACCAAAATCAGGAAGGATGAAATCAAAAGGTTCAGCATGTACAAAATCGAATTCCTAAGGCTGTGATGGAGGAAGTGGACTTAGTGTATTTTTCTTAGGAAGAACTGGCTCTGAATCAAGATATTCATCAAGATCAACAAAAATAGATGGTTGTACATTGAGAGCTAAATTGGAGGTTTAATGAACTATTTGGTCATGCTTCGGGTGGTTCGACACTGCAATGGGGATTCTGTGGCATTAGGGATTTTCAAATGAGGTCGTTTCTTTTTGGGTTTTCATAACACAGAGGAGAAAAGTTCAATTAGGGGTGGTTCTGGCTCTGGATCAGGGACGACTGCTAATTCACGACCTTTAGACTGAGGAGAAACAGGAATGTGGGGAGAATGAGGGTTTGCATATGAAGGAAGATCCTGAATTCTTTCCACAAAATTTACCCAACTATCCTTTTGGAGGTGCAGTTCATCCTCAATGATAATTTTGACCAACCCATGATGGGAAATACTGTTATAAGGGTTATCAGAATGATTTTGAACCCTTATCGACATCTTAGCTAAACTCTTGTATAGGAAATAGGGGAAATTCATTTCCAGTTCTACTTCAAAATGCAATAGTAGGAGAACATGGTAATTTATGGTGGTGACATACCTTCCTTCGTAGGTCAAATAATTTTGCAACACATAGAGCACATTACACCATTCATATTGCATCCAGTCTCAAGGATATTAATTCTTGCACATGATCTAGGAACTATGAATCAAAATCATCAAAGAATTATTCACAAATACTCATGAATTGGAAATAACTGGAATACCAAATAGGTTTCCTCTTTTTATATTATATAAAAAATAAAGGATTACAATTTCCATGCATATAAATAGCTTAAATCCATGAATAATTCGAATACCTAAGGGACAATTCGAATTCAGTGAGTGAGTCTAGCTTAACTGACTCTTTGCCATGCAATCTCACTCAGTTAACCACTTTACCAAAACCCTAATTGACTCACCAAACCCTAACTGAAGTTGGAGTGCAATAAATGACTGAATCTCAACTGAAGGAGATCAAACACATGTCATAGCAATCCAATCATCAAGTGCTAGTACTGCATGACTCCAATAAACCATGATGAGGTTAACTGAAGCTGAACTGACCACCAGAAGTTGGTGAAGGCACCTTGTTCACTCCAGTTCATTAAACTAATAATAAAAAATCATAAAAAATCATTAAATAGTATATTTAATGAATGGAGGCACCTTAACTGACTGTAACTGATTGGTTGAACTGAAAGTAACCACCAGTTAGCAATTAGGTGCATGAATGTCACATAGATCACCCCTGGAGTGCTCCAGTTAGCCTCCTTAATTGTAGGAAAGGCTAAGTTAGCCTCCTTGACTGTAGGTAGGCGTGGGAGTGACTGGGATGATGGTAATTAATTCTCCACTGATGTTAACTAAACTTAGGATAGTGGTTTAACTAGGCCAATTTGACTGAAGGAGTGAGTATGAAGGTAAATGTCTCCAACACCCCGCCTTAAGCTATACTCAGGAAGAGTTAGAAAACATAGATGCATAAAATTCTAGGGCCCTAGCAACTAAGGCCATAGATCACCCTGTACAATAAAGTAACTGCTTAATATAACCAAGGAAACGGGGAAAACCTCATGGGAAAAATACCCCCCCTCAAACTAAGCAGTAAATCAAGAATTGGTTCTTCTATGCAGCAGCATCCTGAGACTGTGCATGTGAACCTCTGAATCCAAACTAAATGAATATGTCTGGAGGAATATTCCACTTTGGAAGAAAAACAATGCACTCAACTGAATCAGAAATATAAACAGCTGCACGGTGGAAACTGGACCCATGTAGAGCAACTGAAATCATCTGAAGAGAGAGCAAAGGTTCTTGAGGATTCAAACCATGTGTGGAACACTCAAGAAACTGATATGTTGCAGCCTTGAACAGAAAAACATGAGTGGTAAAATCAGCCCCAAATCTTAGGAGCAAGTGTCCATGTGGATGCATAATGTCTTCCTCTTTACTAGTTCTATGAGGAGATGAGCTTGTGACCAAAGGTAGAGAATCCCTGGGACTCTGGAGAGTGAATGCTTGAGCTCCATAATCTGATATAGATTCTGAAATATCTAATGATTCACAAAATAAAATATCAGCAACCTCATAAGAGGAAACTAACACCAAATCCCTAGCAGCAAATTTGAAGAAGAATTGCAGTACTCGATTTTTCACACCAGAATTGGTGAGAGCACCTACAAGCATGGATGAAAGCTCTTGGATTTTAAAATATGAAAAAAATAATATCAGATCAGACTGTAAATAAGATATAAATAAGTTCACAACAGATCCAAAACTATAAAATGAAATCAAATCCCCAGCAGCAGTTTCGAAGGAGACTTGCGGTACTTGTTTCTTCACACCGTTGATGAGAACAGCTACAAGCAGTACTGAAGGTTTATGAACCTGAAATTTTGAACCAAGAAATATCAGATCAGATCCAAATAATATCATATCAGATCCAATAAGGTTCATATCATATCCAAAATTATGGTCAACCGAGACGGTGGATGCACAGTTTTCTTCTTCTTCAAAATTCTGAATTTTGGTGCATGCAATCCTGCAGGAATTTGCTGGAACATATAGATCATGGGGAGTGAATGGATCACTCTGGAAATCTGATATTTCTTCCAAAATATCCAAGGTATTACATATTTTCACACCAGCAGCAACATTAACGGAAGAAAAATCAAATTTCTCTTCACTTTCGGAAGCAATTACTGGTAAATTTTGCACATAATTCAAAGGAAAATCACCTGTGAATGTTTGCATGGAAGTGTAGCAGCATTTTTCTTCAATATCAGAGATTTGAATTTCTTCTTCTGTTTCACCAATATGAGAATATGAGATATCAGAGATCTCATGAACTTCCGAAGCATCAGGAGAAGGAGTCACTTCAGGGAGACTTTCTTCAATTCGAATTGAATGTGTAGAAGATTCTGCTTCATCTTCATCTTGAACAACTTCATCAGAGAGAGTAGAGGCTGAGATTTTTGAGTGAAGAACTCTTGTGGTGCTGGCTGTAATCTCCAAAGTACTATTATGATCATCATTGTGCTTGCCAAAGGTTTTGTCCAATCTTGTCCAGAGATCCTTTGGGTGTTCAGCAGAATAAAAAACAAAGTACAAGTCATCATCAAGGGCCAGAGCTATTGATCCAAAAGCTCTATCAATGTCATTTAGCCAGTCATTCTCATTCTCATAAGTCTCTCTTCCAATTCCAATAGACACCTCATAGAGACCTCGTCTCTTGAGATATGCAATCATCTTCAACTTCCATTCCGAATAGCTTGTGAATGGGGTGAGAGGAGGGATTGATGAGTCCATTTGAAGTTGTACCTGATAAAACCTGCAAATCAAAACAAAAGGGGCACCGTAAGGTCGGAAAGACTACACATTCTAGGCTTTCATCACACCCAACATAGTCAATCAAGCAAGCTTGATCAACAAGTTCTTTACTTGGGATATTGAGTGGTAAGCCTTGGCTTCTGGTGCAGTGCTGGTTTCTTGAGCTATTGCTCAAATTTCATGGAGAAATTTGTCAAAAAGCTTGCTCTTGAGAGATTGTTCTTCGTCCCGCCATAGCTCTGATACCATATTAATTCTTGCACATGATCTAGGAACTAGGAATCAAAATCATCAAAGAATTATTCACAAATACTTATGAATTGGAAATAAATGGAATACCAAATAGGTTTCCTCTCTGTATATTATATAAACAATAAAGGATTACAATTTCCATGCATAGAAATAGCTTAAATCCATGAAGAATTCGAATACCTAAGGGACAATTCGAATTCAGTGAGTGAGTCTAGCTTAACTGACTCTTTGCCATGCAATCTCACTCAGTTAACCACTTGACCAAAACCCTAATTGACTCACCAAACCCTAACTGAAGTTGGAGTGCAATAAATGACTGAATCTCAACTGAAGGAGATCAAACACATGTCATATCAATCCAATCATCAAGTGCTAGTACTGCATGACTCCAATAAACCATGATGAGGTTAACTGAAGCTGAACTGACCATCAGAAGTTGGTGAAGGCACCTTGTTCACTCCAGTTCATTAAAATAATAATAAATAATCATTAAATAGTATATTTAATGAATGGAGGCACCTTAATTGACTATAACTGATTGGTTGAACTGAAAGTAACCACCAGTTAGCAATTAGGTGCATGAATGTCACACAGATCACCCCTGGAGTGCTCCAGTTAGCCTCCTTGACTGTAGGAAAGGCTAAGTTAGCCTCCTTGACTGTAGGTAGGCATGGGAGTGACTGGGATGATGGTAATTAATGCTCCACTCATGTTAATTAAACTTAGGATAGTAGTTTAACTAGGCCAATTTGACTGAAGGAGTGAGTATGAAGGTAAATGTCTCCAACGAAGGAAAACCCTTCTTCGAGTTTACAGACTGATATTCTTCTTTTAAAAACCTAGTACACACTGTGCGCTCTATGGGTTTATTCTTAAACCAGTGTTCTCCTTGACAAGTCAAACTAGTGGCATGGGAAACTGTTTTCTCTGAAACCGCCATGATAAAATCGCCAATGTGGATGACTTTCCCATCAAATCCCTGGGCGAATTTCAATGTAATGTCGTCATCATGCCCCTAAAATTTATGAAAAGAATTGATACCAGACACCTTCAAATATTTCCTTGCATGCATTGAATTTGGGAAAACCTTCTAACATAGAGACTGAATTTTGTTCATGGTGTGCAACACCCTTCCTCCCCATAATTTTCTCTAAGATTACAACTTAGGACGAAAACTAAAGATGAACTCGAAACTGGGAAAAATGGTAAGGTTTTTTGAACAGGTATAAAACAAGTGTTTAACAGAGTTTTCAAGGCTTCTAATGCAATGGATATAATGGTAATTCATAAGCCCCATATTTGATAATCATTTAGGTACATGGTGCAAAAAAACTCATGAAATTTTTTGAACTGTCAGTGAAATGATGAAATGTTTTGTAGGAAAATCAAAGGTTGCATGGATAAGAGAATGTAATTATGTTTTCAAAGGGATAAGATCTTCATCTCTAGGCACTTCATGCCATAGAGATGAATATTTTTTCATAAGGTATAGGGATGATTATCTAATGATGATAGACAGAGATAATGTAAGATTAAAACATCATGATGACAACTAAAGGTAAAACTAGAGGATAGGCTAAATCATATGAGGTCATGGTCTTAGCAAGTATGCAGGTATAATTCATGATACAATTTCCTTAAATTTAATGCATAAATATATTTCAAAGAAAGTATCGTTACCTTAGATTGATATTACCTTAAAGGACAAAATTATTCAAAAGTACTTTGGATGTCAGGAGTTTCTACTGCATGTTGTCATTTCTATGACAGAACGGAGTTTCTGTGGCAGAGTGCTCTTGCGTTGCTTTCAAATATTGCACTGCTATAAAAATGAGAATATTTCTTCTAAGAGGATGTCTACTATGCTAAATGTTACTAGATCCCTATAAAAAGAATAGGCTACTCTGTATCAAAAATGAAGGTTGCAACCACTCAGAACTATCCATGATCATAGAGTAAAGAACTACAAGGTATTCATCCACGTCCTTCCCTTGTGCAATTATATCTATGTGAATAAATTTATTGATGTCGAACATAGATAGACATCATTGGATTACCAACCAATGAGGAGAGTTATTAACTAATGTGAGATATTCCACCTTTAATGTTAATGGAAATCAAGGCACTTGGTACATACCAACAATCATGAATAGATTTGTTGGATTCGAATGACTATAGAATTCTCTTTCCAAGAAACATTAATGAATTTCCTTAGAAAACGACAAGGATGCCTGCCATTGATGCATGCAGGTTCCAGGGTACCTAAAAATGTCTCAAGTTTCAAACCTAGAAAATGTTTTGAAGTCGATGGGTTGAAACTTGCTGAAAGGAGAGCCTTAATAAATATCCCATCATCTAGTTGAGTACAAAACAAAAAATATTTTTGCAGAAATGAAGTATTACCAACAAACTTTATTATGGGGCCTAGCTAGCCAGTCACCTGGTTTTCTAACTAAACCCTTGCTAAACTGTGCCAAAAAAACTGGTTTTCACAGTAAAGCTTTATTTTTCTCTTTACTTTTTTTCTTTCTTTTATTTTTATTTCCTAAACTACCCTATGATATTGGAAGTGGAAATGTTCTTTCAAGTGTATGAGTAATTCCAGTGTAACCACCTACAAATAAGGATTTCTAAAACATCATTGTTCGCATACTGCATGTGAACAAACACCATGATATGAGGAACCAACTTTTCATATGATTTGGTTTTCAAAAATTGCTAAAGAGTAAAAGGTTGGAACTAAAAACTGACTCAATCCATGACTTAATAGATTCTTGACCAGCTTGGCTTTCTTCTTTAGTATCCTTAATTTCTAAGACAAGTTGATATTCTTCCTCTGGTACCAGGAAAGCAAGAAATTCTGTAATTTCAGGTTCTAGTTCTTCTTCTTCTTCATTTGCTTTCCCTAATTCTTGAGCTCCCTCAGCAAATAAGAAATGAGGAATGTATAGGTAAAGGTCTTCATGCTGAGGATACTTATGGATTTGTTGCTTTCTTTGGAAGATGGATTCTTATTGAGATATGGACCTAATGCTGCAACAAGGATTAAAGAAACCCTTTACAGTAATAAGCCCTTCTCTACGCAACAAATTTTTGAACATCTTTAAACTTGTACTAGCTCAAATGCCCTGCTTCACAAGTGGGTTAGTAACATGGCTCTTACAACACCCAAATGTTTTTAAAGTTCAAATTTTAAAACTATTTGTAGAAAAATCATGCATGCAGAAAATCAAATGCATTCATTATAGAAATGTAAAATTAACTTAGAAGCAAAGGAACTAGAATTAAATGTTGTGAGGTACTATGTTTAATAACACCATTTCTGACCTGGATCTGATTGATTTCAGAATGACCAACGGTATTTTCACTTGGAACAATAAACAATCTGGAGACATAGACATTGCCTAGAATGGGAGAATGTGGGAGTCAACCCCCAAAAGCCTTTCCATTTTGAAAAATTCTGGCTCCTTCATCCAAAATTTCAAGAGAAACTTAAAGATTGGTGGGAAAAATCACCCCCTGTCAAAGGTACTCGCATGTATCAGTTCCAACAAAAGCTGAAACACCTCAAAAACTGCAACAAAAAATGGAACAAGGACTCCTTCGGCAATATTTTTCAAGAAAAGCAGGTTCTAGAGACCAAGATCCAACATCTCCTATCCCAATTTATTCTTAATGGTTATTTCGAGGCTCTTCAGCTTCAGGAAAAGACTCTCTTGCAGGAATTCAATCAAAGAGAGAGATAAGAGGAAGTCTATTGGAGCCAAAAATCGTGCATCAAGTGGCTTCAAGAAGGGGAACAAAATACCAGGTTTTTCCATAAAGCGACCATTCAACACAGGTAGGGAAATAGACTCGACAGGTTGAAGAAGGAGGATGGAAGCGTTGCTAAAACCCAAGAGGATCTGGAGAACACTCTTCACCATTACTTTGCTAACCTCCTGCAAGAACCAGACATAGATAGGGAGGAAGCACAAAGAGAGGTTCTCAAACATATCCCCAAATTAATCACGGAATACCACAACAAAGTGCTTGACAAAGACATCGAGATGTCAGAATTTGAAATGGCAGTGTCACAATTGGCTAAAGATAAAGCACCAGGACCCGATGGCTTCACTTCTAATTTCTTCCACGCTGGATGGGAATGGTTGAAATAAAAAATTGTAGCCCTGGTGGAAGACTCCTGAATTTCAGGGAATATCCTCAAATCTCTCAATTATACTTTTCTAGCCCTCATCCCAAAAGAAAGTGGCACAGAAGACCTTGGAAAACTTAGACCGATCGCTCTTTGTAATGTCATCTACAAAATCATCTCAAAGGTAATAGCTAACCGGTTGAAGCCACTCCTCCCTCTTATCATCTCCCCAGATCAAGATGGCTTTGTGGAAGGAAGACAAATATTGGATGGCATCATCTTAGTCCATGACACCTTCCACTCTCTCAAAGTGACCAAGTCCCCAGGTATGTTGCTTAAACTTGATCTTTCAAAATCCTACGATAAATTAAATTGGCATTTTTTGGAGGGAATTTTAAAAGCGTTTGGCTTTGCGAATGAATGGACTAACTGGATCATGAACCTGGTTTCCTCTACTTTCTTCTCCATTTTGGTAAGGGTTCGACCTCATTCCATTTCAATGCTTCTAGAGGAATAAGACAGGGGGATCCTCTATCCCCATTCCTCTTCATAATAGTGGCTGAAGGACTTGGAAGACTGATCAAGAGTAGGCGAGTAGAGAATAAAATCCGGGGCCTATCCTTAACGGAAGGAATGGACCCATAAACCCACCAATAGTTTGTGGATGATAATATTCTAATGGACCCATCCTCGGTTCACAAAGCTAGGGGAATCAAAGAATGTCTGAATACTTTCCTCAAAGCCAGTGGCCTTGAAATCAATAAGGAGAAATCCCAAACCTACTTTTTCAACACTCCCAGGATCACTAAATGCAACATCCTTAGAATCATGAAGTTTCAGGAAGGAACCTTCCCTTCTAAGTATATAGGTGCCCCGATGGCAGAATCTACCATCAGACAGGTCTCTTGGAAAGAGTTGTTGGACAAGATCAACAAAAAGATCAGTCTATGGACCTATAGAACCCTTAATTTTCCAAGTAGACTAATCCTGGTGAAGTTAGTCCTGCAGGCGATGCCAATGTATCTCTTCTCAGTCTTGGCAGCCCTAAAAGACATCTTAAAACATATCAAAATTTTTTAGAAACAATTCCTTTGGGGGGGCACCAAAGACATTAGAAAATGGCCTTTGGTGGACTAGAAAACCATTTGTACCCCGAAGAGTTTAGGAGGCCTAGGTCTCAGAGATCCATTGGATAATAATAAAATAATGAGTGCTAAGATCTGGTGGAGATGGGTGAATTACCATGAAGAACTGTGGGCTAAATTGTGGCATTTGAAATATGCACCCCAATGGCCACACCAAACGTTGGTCAGGTTCGGGGAAGACCCCTCTGGATCTAGCATCTGGAAAACAACTCAGGAAAACTAGGGGTTGGTGCAAAAACACAGCTTCTGGGAAGTCAGGAACGATCAAAATGAAATATTCTTGAGTGAAGCACTGAACCAGGAACTAGCTATCTCGTGTGGGGATGATACACCCCTTTTACGCTCTTTCCTTCAAAACAATGCAATGACAAATGTGGCGGAATTATGGGATCATAACTTGGATGATCAAAGGTTCAGAAGATGGAAGGACAAGAGATGGTGGAAAGAAAGGGCACCAAGGGAAGACTTAGATAACTTCCTAGCAAAACTCTCTATGAAAATATTCCCCTTAAGTGCTGAAACAAATAAGCTAAGGTGGGGGTATTCTACCTATGGCAATTACAATCCAAAAGAATCCATAGGCTTGCTAACGGAAACCCTCAATGTAATCCCAGAAGCTAAATGGAATAAAATATGGAAGGGCGGTTGGTGGCCCAAAGTTTCTATCTTCTGTTGGCTGGTTATTAAACGATGCATCCTAACCTGGGATGATTTACAGGCCAGAGGTTTTATTGGGCCATCCTGATGCTACCTATGTGAGGAGAAGGGAGATACTATTAATAATTTTCTGGACGAATGCAGGTTGCCCACGGCCTTATGGGAGAGGGGGGTGGCCATCTTCAAAAGAGACAACAGACATAGGGGAACACTAGACCTAACCATTGCAGAATGGCCCACTAATAGTTTCAATAACAAAATTGTGAACCGTTTATGGGAACTTCTCCCTGGCTTCACAATTTTGGAAATATAGAAGATAAGAAACAAAAAAATCTTTGAGAACAAAGAAAGAAAACCAGAGGAGATGTGGGATGCAATTACAAGGCACATGAAAGAAACTATAACCCTATAGTCTTGAATGCATGAATATCTCAGTGCTGAAAATAATGAACGAAGTATTCTACAGGATTTCAGGGTTGATGAATTACCTCCAAACAACTCAATTGCTCTCCTGAGGCCGATGCAAGTCTCCAACCCGCTGTTCTGGACCCCTCCTCCCTTTGGAACCTTCAAACTTAATTTCGATGGTGCTGCTAAAGGTAATCCAGGACCAATTGGATATGGGGGTGCAATTTGAAATTCGAGGGGCTGCATTATTAGCCTATTTTGGGGCTCAATAGGGACAAACACGAATAACAGGGCCGAGCTAGAAGAGCTAATAAATGGCCTTATCTGAGCTAAAGAAACCGGTAAACTCCTACTGGTGGTGGAAGGGGACTCCTAAATCATCATCAACATGGCTCGCAAACTCCAAGTAGGATCCCTCATGACTCAAGTTTCCAAAAATTGGAGATGGGAGAGTAGATTATCAACCCTCCGATAGATCTTAGTAGGAGAGGAAGCCCTTCTGTTAACTCATGTCAAGCGGGAAGGGAACAGGGTAGCAGATGCCATGGCCAATTCAGGTGTGGAGAGTGAATTTTCATTTCACACTAAGAGTAAGGAGGATAAAGGCAAGTCTCAGCAATTTTGGAATGGGTGCTCCAAGCTGTCAAAGGAAAAGGTGAGGAAAAATGAATCACACCATGCATATGAAGGATAGATGGCCCATATCTAGGGCACGATCTGATGTTGGAGTGTCGTCATCCAAGCTGGCCCCACCATTGCTAGATCGACATTTGTGGCCTAAAATGGGAACCATCATCCGCCAACTAGGGCACGAGGAGGTATGTCTCAACATACGACCTTTCATCCCAAACATGTGGATCCCTCCCATCTTTCAGTGCTCTACACGCGCCCGTTGTACGAGGAATGTGGTTCATGCACATGCAAACCTCCATGATGGACAGGACGATCGATTTTTCCTTCTCTACGAAGATGGCCATGAAGCAGGACTCGTGGGAAGGAAAGAAGTTAGAGGTGCAAGTACTGATCTTGACAGGAAGCTTTACGGTCTGGAAGCTATGAAGGTGAATCGTATCCATTGGCATGCCACAAATATTGAAGTGGTGAATTACTAGCAGGGGATGCAAGATCATCCCGCCCATGGCACGTTCTAGAGAATAATGACAGGTTCAGGGATAGTTAAGGTAGGTGATAGCAAGGGTAGAACCTCAACGAAGGAATTTCCTATTTATTTTTCATTCACCGGAGGCTCTGTTCACTTCCATTTATCTTCTCCCCCTCCTGTTTCTGTCTTTTGATCCTGGGAAAGACAGCACCATGCCCAGACTATGGAGGGTTAGATCTAGAGCTAGAGGCCATAACTGAGGAAGCAATCTCAGTGAGGCCTCTGCTGATGGTGAGGCTGAGCCTATGCCCTAGGAAGTCACTCCTTTCAATTGGGGTGACCAATATTTGTCTGAAACTCCACCGACGATTGACGCCTACATTGCTATCATGGAAATCAATCTCCTCAGGGAGTTTGAATCGATCATGGGATGCCCCCTGATTCCCATCCCATTCTGGTCTACACGCATTTTGCTTGCTCATGACATTCAAGCTAAAATTCAAATTGCACAAGGCATCCGGGAGGCTATGGAGACTATCTGCCGTGGTCAACAGGAAAACGCGGTCGGATTCTGCCTGTTGGATCAAATCACACAGAATATGCTTGCTAATCTAGAAGCTGTGCCCAAGAATCCAGGGGTCACACCTGTTAACTCTCCAGCGATGCATCCTCTCAGGGAGGAATTCCCAGGCACTATCCCCAGTGATATGGACCGTTATATGGTTATGCAGTCTGAAGGTCGTTGGTCTTCTAGGTGGCGCTCGGTGGGTTCCCATGCCTTTTGATTGATCTCAATTTCTTCTTCTGTTAATGGCCTCTGAGCCATTTTGGTTCCTGTTGGGTCGTTGTTATAGAATTTTTTGGAATCAGTGGTTTCTGTTAGGAAGGCCATTCGGGGCATGGCCAGGACATAGTATTTTTTTGTAATTAGTGGTTTACGATCCAGGCATAGTTTAGCCTGCTTTTCCTTTTGTCTTTACAAGTATTTTTCATCTTTTTGGGATGAAGGTCTTGTTTTTTTACCAGAGGACCATCCCATCTTTGTAACATTTTTGTATCATAATAGCATCTCTTACTTACAAAAAAAAAGAATTAAATGTTGTGAGTGTAAAACTGGCCCAATATCTAATATGCAATTAAAATGAAAGCAATCCAACTTTCTACTATGAAACCATAACCTTAAAAAAACATTCCTACTTGAAAGAAATCCTACTTTTCCTGAAGAAAAAGCACTCTTGCATACTATTAAAAGAAAAACACACTTGCATCAAAAGTAACTGCAGGGAAAGGAAACTACCTAAATTTCAAAAACATGGATACTTAAGATTAACTATGTGAGAGTAGGCTATCTACATTTGTAGAAATGAAACATACTATAAATAAATCAAACAAACTTATGCAAAAAAGGAAAAAACAAGGTTTTAGAGAAACCCACTATAGTGGATGTGCAGGTTCTTACCTCTCGTCATACCGTTCTCACCTCCCCCTTGTTGTGTAATATCAAAACAACCTATATAGACTCTAAATGCTTGAAACCAACTATGTGAGAGTAAACTATCTATATTTGCAGAAAGGGAAACACACTCTAAATAAACCAAACAAACTTGTGCAAACAAGAAAAAACAAGGTTTTGCGAAAACCCACTATAGTGGATGCACAGGTTCTTACCTCTTGTTTTGTCGTTCTCCCCTCCCCCTTGTTGGGTAATATAAAATAAGCCTATCTACCTAGACTCTAATCCCTTTAGCACCTCCCCAGCAACGGTGCCAAAAATGTCAGGATAAATATTCACTATCTATTCACTATAAATATGAGATGCAAACACTGTATATGCAGGATTAAGGCCTATCCTAATCTAATCTACCCTAATCTATATTATTCTAATCTAAGAATTTATTCAAGGTGCATAATAAGAAGACTCCTGATGTAACAACTATCAAACTTATTCAAATGTAAAGTACTAATATTAATTAGAATACACTCACATCTACAAAACATTCAAATTCATATCCTATCCTAATTACAGAAATGAAAATACTCTTTAAACAATCTTCAAAACAATTCTAAAATTGAAGCATAAACTAAGAAATATCTAACATAACTTAGAACTTGAAATAAATAAAAAACTATTTATCAACACAGAAAACAAAATAAGTTGCAGAAAATGAACTAAGACACAAAAAACAGAGTAAGTTGCAGAAAGCAAACTTATGAAGTTGATGTATCATTTAGAAAACTCTTCTTACATTAATGGATTTCAAGAAGTTTTAATCCTATTCCAGAGCTAACTGATTCATCTTAAAAATGAACTATTTCTATGACCAAAACTATTACAAACTAATTTTAAGACTAAAATAGAGTAAATATAATTTGCAGAATAAATACAATTAATCTTTAAAAACATAATTGAATAAACTTACAGCTTTAAACCATAATGGAAATGAATGCCATCTATATATCCTATAATTTTAAAAGAAAATATAATTACGTGCATTTAATTGGAAATCAATTTTTACATAAGCAATATATAATTTGGAAATGAAATTGAAACCTACAGCAAAACAAATCAGATCCAGAACTCGAATCTACAACAAAAAAAATCAGACCTACAATACGAAGTATTTAAAACAGTACTTTTAAATCAACCTACCATATTACCCGAGCTCGGTTCTAAACTGACAAATACTATGCACATTATTCCACAATTATCACATAATAAAATGATTGTTTTCAAACCTATGTAAATCTATTTTTACAGCCACTCAACAACTTTACTAACCACAATTCTCTCTCTTTAATGAACTAAATTTACAAGATAAGGGCTCATGGTCTTCTTGGTGGATCCTTGCCAAGAAAGCCATAAGTCCTTAAGTGACTTTTAGACTAACTTCTAAACTACAAACATAATTCTAAGATGAAGAAAATAATAACAGTAGAAAACTAATTGATTGCAATCTAAAAAAAATATACATCACTACTTAAAATAACAAGAGTAACATTATATAAGTTGAATTATGTTCAATTCAGAAAGCCATCACTAAGGCAACACAATTGTTCTTGTTCAATATCCAGTCTCCATCCAAATATCTCTGTCTACATATCTCTGGTTACATACTTCTATACATATCTCTCTACATCTTCTAACTCTCTATTTTCTATCTATGGATCTCTTTATATAGCTTGCAGGCTAAGATAACCATTCCTGAATTTACAGGAACAACCCGAACTACTAATTAAGAATGCAACTGTTCGATCCTTAATTGATGACTAACAAGATGTGCTTTGGTTTGCTGTCGAATAGAAACTCTTCATCTCTATGGCACGTAGTGCCTAGAGATGAAGACTTCATTAAACCTACATGTACATGAGTCATTAATGAGATGGATACACTCGGATTTGGTTGAGCAAGCTGCGGATTTGGTTGAGCAAGATTCCAAATAACTAACTGTTGTTGAATGCTAACATGTACTGCAGAAATCAAAGTATGCTGCAGAAATGTAATTAGTCACAAATCCTTCTAGAAATAACATTTAAACATTAAATTAAATTAAATTAATGAATTATCATACCTTAATAACTTGCTGAATATTTTGGGTGAATATGTGACAATGAAGAAGGATTTGTGCAATAAAAGGATCAAATGAAGAGATAAAAATGTGTATATTGAGGATCTAAAGAGGTGAAAAGAGTGTCAATTTGGTGGCCCAACATACTCCCACGCCTGAGTATTTGCATGTCCCCATGCAAACATGTCTTTCCAAAATCTCAAAAATTTTCAACACTGATTTTTAACCTTGCTGACAAAATCAAAGATATCCAATGCTTCACTGTCCTATTTCTTGGAAAATTTCTTATACTCCCATATACTCCCACGCCTGAGTATTTGCATGTCCTCATGAAAACATACCAGATAAATTCTTCAAAATTTTGAAACTGTGCTTCAATGATACTGACAACGATTATGTGGCATTTACCACAATCTTCAAGTTCCTACCAGCTAGATTTGATAGAGATTTTAATTTCTTTTCAACATACTGATATGAGATAAGCTCTTACAGGCCTCAATTATCCAGTTCCTTACTAATTTCTAAAGTTGTTTTATACCTACAATTGCTTTGTTATGCTTTCCTTTCAATTTCTCATTCTTCTGTAGGAGCTTAAGACTATAAGCTCTCCATTGTTCATTCTATGTCTCAGTCTCTGCAAGAAATAGATCTTGTTCTTGTTGGGTTCGTTCATACGACCTAAGCATTGCTTTGATCTTCTTAATATTCTTATTTTTCTTCCTCAACTGAGCAATTATAGAAGGAATGGTTGAAGTGGCCAAGACTTCAAGTATATGCTCATCACAGGGTTCTTGTATAGGTGAATGATCATCATAATACCCATAATCAAATTGTTGAGGCTTAAATAGTTCATGATCATATTCTACATAGCCACATTTTGGAACAGGAAGATCTTCATGCATAGGTTCAGAACCAAAATCAGGAAGGATGAAATCAGAAGGTTCAACATGTACAAAATCAAATTCCTAAGGCAGTGATGGAGAAAGTGGACTTAGTGTATTTTTCTCAAGAAGACCTGGCTCTGAATCAGGAGATTCCTCAAGATCGACAAAAATATATGGTTGTACATCGAGAGCTAAATTGGAGGTTTTAATGAACTTTTTGGCAATGCTTCTAGTGGTTCGATGTTGCATTGGGGATTCTGCGACATTAGGGATTTTCAATTGAGGTCATTTCTTTTTGGGTTCTTGTAACACATAGGAGAAAAGTTCAATTAGGGGTGGTTATGGCTCTGGATCAGGGACGACTGCTAATTCACGACCTTTATACTAAGGATAAAAAAGAATGTGGGGAGAATGAGGGTTTACAGATGAAGGAAGATCCCGAATTCTTTCCACAAAATTTACCCAACTATCCTTTTAGAGGTGCAGTTCATCCTCAATGAGAGTTTTAACCATCCCATGATGGTAAAGACTGTTATAAGGGTTAACAGAATGCTTTTGAACTCTTCTCGACATCTTAGCTAAACTCTTGTATAGGAAATAGGGGAAAATTCATTTCCAGTTCTGCTTAACAATGCAATAGTAGGCAAATATGGTAATTTATGGTGGTGACATACCTTCCTTCATAGGTCAAATACTTCTGCAATACATAGAGCATATTACACCATTCATCTTACATCCAGTCTCGAGGAAAACCCTTCTTCTAGTTTATAGACTGATATTCTTCTTTTAAAAACCTAGTACACATTGTGCGCTCGATGGGTTTATTCTTGAACCAGCATTATCCTTGGCAAGGAATACCAGTGGCATGGGAAACTATTTTCTCTAAAACTGCAATGATAAAATCGCTAATTTGGACAACTTTCCCATCAAATCCGTGGGCGAATTTCAGTGTAATGTCGTCATCATGCCCTTCAAATTTCTGAAAAAAATTATACCAGACGCCTTCAAATCTTTCCTTGCATGCATTGAATTTGAGAAAACCTTCTAATATAGAGACAGAATTTGGTTCATGGCATGCAGCTCCCTTCCTCTCCATAATTTTCTCTAAGATTACAATTTAGGACGAAAACAGAAGATGAACCCGAAACTAGGAAAAATGGTAAGGGTTATTGAACAGGTATAAAACAAGTGTTTAACAGAGTTTTCAAGACTTCTAATGCAATGGATATAATGGTAATTCATAAGCCTCGTATTAGATAATCATTTAGGTACATGGCGCAAAAAAACTCATGAAAAGTTTTGAACTGTCAGTGAAATGATGAAATGTTGTGTAGGAAAATTAAAGGTGGCATGGATAAGAGAATGTAATTATGTTTTCAAAGGGATAAGATCGTCATCTCTAGGAACTTCATTCCATAGAGATGAAGATTCATTTATAAGGTATAGGGATGATTATCTAATGATTATAGACAAAGATAAGGTAGGATTAAAATATCATGATGAAAACTAAAGGTAAAAAGAGAGTATAGGCTAAATCATATGAGGTCATGGGCTTAGCAAGTATGTAGGTATAATTCATGATACAAATTCCTTAAATTTAATGCAAAAATATATTTCAAAGAAAGGATCACTACCTTAGATTGATATTACCTTAAAGGACCAAATTCTTCAAAAGTACTTTCGATGTCACGAGTTTCTGCTACATGTTGTCATTTCTGTGACAGGATGGAGATTCTGTGGCAGAGTGCTCTTGCTTTTATTTCAAAGATTGCACTACTATAAAACTGAGAATATTTCTTCTAAGAGGTTTTATACTATGCTAAATGTTACTGGATCCCTGTAAAAATAATAGGCTGCTCTGTATCCAAAATGAAGGCTGCAACCACTAAGAACTATCCATGATCACATAGTAAAGAACTGCAAGGTATTCATCCACTTCCTTCCCTTGTGCAATTCTATATATGTGAATAAATTTATTGATGTCGAACATAGATATAAATCATTGGATTACCAATCAATGAGGAGAGTTTTTAACCAATGCGAGATATTCCACCTTTAATGTCAGTGGAAATCAAGGCACTAGGTACATCCCAACAGTGATGAATAGATTTGTTGGAGTCGAATGAATGTATAATTCTCTTGCCAAGAAACATTAATGAATTTCCTTAGCAAATGACAAGGATGCCTGCCATTCAGGCATGCAGGATCCAGGGTACCTAAAAATGTCTCATGTTTCAAACCCATAAAATGTTTTGAAGCCGATGGGTTGAAACTTGCTGAAAGGAGAGCCTTAGTAAATCTCCAATCATCCAGCTAAGCACAGAACAAATATATTTTGTAGAAATGAAGTATCACCAACAAACTTTATTATGGGGCATAGCCAACTAGTCACCTGGTTTTCTAACTAGACCCTTGCTAAACTATGCCAGAAAAACTAGTTTTCACAGTAAAGCTTTATTTTTCTCTTTACTTTTTTTCTTTCTTTTGTTTTTATTTCCTAAAATACCCTATGCTACTGGAAGTGGAAATGTTCTTTTAAGTGTATGAGTAATTCCAGTGTAACCACCTATGAATTAGGATTTCTACAACATCATTGTTCACATACTGCATGTGAACAAACACCATGATATGAGGAACCATCTTTTCATATGAATTGGTTTTCAAACATTACTGAAGAGTAAAAGGTTGGAACTGAAAAATTGACTCAGTCCATGACTTAATAGGTTCTTGACCAGCTTGGCTTTCTTCTTTAGTATCCTTAGTTTCTAATCCAAGTTGATATTCTTCCTCTGGTACCAGGAAAGAAAGAAATTCTGTAATTTCAGGTTCTAGTTCTTCTTCTTCTTCAGCTGCTTTCCCTGACTCTTGAGCTCCCTCAGCAAATAAGAAATGAGGAATGTATAATTCAAGGTATTCATTCTGAGGATAATTATGGATCTATCGCTTTCTTTGGAATATGGATTCTTCTTGAGATATGGACCTAATGCTGCAACAAGGATTAAAGAAACCCTTTGTAGTAATAATCCCTTCTCTACTCAACAAATTTTTGAACATCTTTAAACTTGTATGGGTTCAAATGTCCTGCTTCACATGTGGGTTAGTAACATGGATCTTACAACACCCAAATGCTTTTAAAGTTCAAATTTTAAAACATTTTGTAGAAAAATCATGCATGCATAAAATCAAATGCATTCATTATAGAAATGTAAAATTAACCGAGAATCAAAGGAACTAGAATTAAATGTTGTGAGTGTAAAACAGGCCCAATATCTAATATGCAATTAAAATTAAAGCAATCCAACTTTCTAATATGAAACCATAAACTTAAGAAAACATTCCTTCTCTAGAAACCCTTTGTAGTAATAATCCCTTCTCTACTCAACAAATTTTTGAACATCTTTAAACTTGTATGGGTTCAAATGTCCTGCTTCACAGGTGGGATAGTAACATGGATCTTACAACACCCAAATGCTTTTAAATTTCAAATTTTAAAACTTTTTGTAGAAAAATCATGCATGTAGAAAATCAAATGCATTCATTATAGAAATGTAAAATTAACCGAGAATCAAAGGAACTAGAATTAAATGTTGTGAATGTAAAACTGGCCCAATATCTAATATGCAATTAAAATGAAAGCAATCCAAATTTCTAATATGAAACCATAAACTTAAGAAAACATTCCTACTTGAAATAAATCCTACTTTTGCTGAAGAAACTTACACTCTTGCATACTATTAAAAGAAAAACACACTTGCATCAAAAGTAATTGCAGGAAAAGGAAACAACCTAAATTTCAAAAACATTGATACTTAAAATTAACTATTTGAGAGTAGGATATCTACGTTTGCAAAAAGGAAACATACTCTAAATAAATCAAACACACTTGTGCAGAAAAGGAAAAAACAAGGTTTTGGGGCAACCGACTATATTGGATGTGCAGGTTCTTACCTCTCTTCTTACTGTTCTCCCCTCCCCGTTGTTGTGTAATATAAAAAAACCTATAGAATCTAAATGCTTGAAACTAACTATGTGATAGTAAACTATCTATATTTGCAGAAAGGGAAACACACTCTAAATAAATCAAACAAACTTGTGCAGAAAAGAAAAAACAAGGTTTTGGGGAAACCCACTATAGTGGATGCACAGGTTCTTACCTCTTGTCTTACTGTTCTCATATCCCCCTTGTGTAATATAAAAGCATCCTATCTACGTAGACTCTAATCCCTTTAGAGCCTCCCCAACAATGATTCCAAAAATGTCGGGATAAATATTCACTATCTAATACTACACTTAATTTGTCAACCCAGGGAGGTAAACTTATGAGATGCAAACATTGTATATGCAAGATTAAGTCCTATCCTAATATAATCTACCCTAATCTGGATTATTCTAATCTAAGAATTTATTCAAAGTGCATAATAAGAAGACTCCTGATCTAACAACTATCAAACTTATTAAAATGTAAAGTTCTAATATTAACTAGAATACTCTCATGTCTACAAGACATTCAAATTCATATCATATCCTAATTATAGAAATGAAAATACTCTTTAAACTATCTTCAAAACAATTCTAAAACTGAAGCATAAACTAAGAACTATCTAACATAACTCAGAAACTTGAAATAAACAGAAAACTATTTATCTACACAGAAAACAAAATAAGTTGCAGAAAATGAACTAAGACACAGAAAACAGAGTAAGTTGCAGAAAGCAAACTTATGAAGTTCATGTATCATTTAGAAAAATCTTCTTACATTAATGGATTTTAAAAAGTTTTAATACTATTCCAGAGTTTACTGGTTCATCTTAAAAATGAACTATTTATGTGACCAAAACTATTACAAACTAATTATAAGACTAAAATAGAGTAAATATAATTTGCAAAATAAATACAATTAATCTTCAAAAACAGAATTGAATAAACTTACAGCTTTAAACCATAATGAAAATGAATGCCATCTATATATCCTATAATTTTAAAAGAAAATATAATTAACTGCATTTCAATGGAAATCAAGTTTTACAAAAGCAATATATAATTTGGAAACGAAATTGAAACCTACAGCAAAACAAATCAGGTCTAGAACTTGAATCTACAACAAAACAATTCATACCTATGATACTAAGTATTTAAAATAGTACTTTTAAATAAACCTATCCTATTACCCGAGCTCAGTTCTAAACTGACAAATACTATGCACATTATTCCACAATTATCACATAATAAAATGACTGTTTTCAAACCTATGTAAATCTATTTTTACAGCCAGTCAACAACTTTACTAACCACAATTCTCTCTCTTTAATAAAAACATAAAATAACAACTATCACAACTATTATATACATGAACTAAATTTACAGGAGAAGGGCTCATGGTCTTCTTGGTGGATCCTTTCCAATAAAGCCACAAGTCCTTAAGTGACTTTCATACTAACTTCTAAAATGCAACCATAATTATAAGATGAAGAAAATAATAACAGTAGGAAACTAATTGATTACAATCTAAAATACATATACATCACTACTTACAATAGCAGGAATAACATTATATAAGTTGACCTTTGTTCAATTTAGAAAACCAGCACTAAGGCAAGGCAATTGTTCTTGTTCATTATCTAGTCTCCATTTGAATATCTCTGTTTACATAGTTCTATACATATCACTCTACATCTTCTAACTCTTTTTTTTTTCTATGGCTCTCTTTATATAGCTCGCAGGCTAAGATAACCATTCTGAAAATTACAGGAACAACCCAAACTGCTCGTTAAGAATGCAACTGTTCAATCCTTAATTGACGTTTGGCAAGATGTGCTTTGGTTTGTTGTCGAATAGAAAATCTTCATCTCTATGGCACGTAGTTCCTAGAGATGAAGATTGCATTAAATGTACATGTACATGAGTCATCAACGAGATGGATACACTTGGATTTGGTTGAGCAAGATGCGGATTTGGTTGAGCAAGATTCCAAATAACTAACTGTTGCTGAATGCTAACGTGTACTGCAGAAATAAAATTATGCTGCAAAAATGTAATTAGTCACAAATACTTCTAGAAATAACATTTAAACATTAAATTAAAGGAAATTAATGAATTATCATACCTTACCAACTTGCTGAATATTTTGGGTGAATATGTGAAAATGAAGAAGGATTTGTGGGATAAAAGGATCAAATGAAGAGATAAAAAGGTGTATATTGAGGATGTAAAGAGGCTAAAAGAGTTTCAATTTGGCGGCCCAACACAGAGAGTTATGATTAATTATTAGTTATACCCATCCATGGGTATGGTGGAATGCAAGGTAGGTTGGTTCCTCATCATCCTCTACTAAGGTTTGAGGTCACCAACTTCTCTCTTCTTTATTTATCTTGTTGTCATGGGAATCTACAGGAAGAAGGACAGAAAGTGAGTCCCTTGCTAGCGTATAAATATAATAATGTGAATATCTAGGTTTGTGAAAGATATGTGGCTAATACTTTGAGTATATCAACTCGAGAAAGGTTTGTGAGGATGGTTCAGACTGTAGAAGACTCAAGAAGAAAGAAGGAGAGACATAAAAGAGAAAACAAAGAAAAATTACATGTTTCACATGAAACCTAGATGTACAAAGATTTGATTTTGTAGACAAATCATGAAGAGATTGAAATAATGTATAAGAATTAATTGAATTATTTGGATAATATAACTCTTGAGGAATAATTCTCTTCGTTGGATACATGGATCTAGGATCTGATAAATTCCCATTCTCGGTAACATTGTCTGAAAGTACTGTCTCTCTCTACTTGATTATGAAAGGACTTCTTCGTCGTGTACTAATGGAAATAAATATAATAGAATGGGTGATGACATTCTTGTGGAATTATATAAGTGTTGGATTTAACTTATACTGATAGGGGGGTGAATCAATATAAAGTGTGGTTTATAAATTATTCCACTTAACAAATTCTCACCACTTAAATTTTTTTCACCTGAAATAGTAATAAACACAATTACACACAAAGGATAAAGAATAATTATATGTTTATCTATATAAAAAAATGAATTAATACATCAGTTGGAGAGAAAGATCTCCAAACATGAGCACCAACTCATTTGAGGTGCCAACCTGATCCATAAGTAATAACCTACAAGTTTCATTCATCGACCTATAAAGACTTCAATGTACACAAGCACCAACTCAAGAAATTCAGGAACCAGAATGAGTATATGTATGTCTATATGTGCAAGCTCCAACTTGTATTAATGAAGCACCAACCCATGTAATACTACAATCTTTAATTTTTTCTTCAACTACAACTGAATGGAATTATCGCCCTCTCCCAAATATATTTTCTAGCTCCAACCCCCTGATTGTTTTACTAGATATGACTGGAGGGATGCTACAAATCTCTCTTCCTTCCCCCCTCCCCCTTCCCTGAGAATTTTTAACAACACCTAATGGAAGGAATCTCCAACTCCCTAATCCTCTCTGCTTCTTTCCTCCCTAGTATAGAAATAAGTGTGTATCAAATAACTATAGTATTCAAATTATCTCATTTTGGATGTACATCTTCACCAAAATGTAACTATTTTAGTTCTTCTAGTATGTGTATTTCCCATGATTATCTACGTCAAAACAACTATTTTCCTTATTAGTGATGTGTGATAATATCTGTGATTTATCAAATCCCTTTGTATCACACAATCTTCAGATATCTGCGAATACTAAGTTATGTCCACAATATGTGATCATTGTTTATGCTTTGTTAATTTTTCCAAAATCATTTACTTCCATGTATTTTCATTCTAATTCACTTAATAGCTAAAAATGTCACACATCTTGTATTTAGGTACCTTCTACTTTGCAATCTTGTTTCTATTCATCCTTTGTTGATCCGTGCAATTCATCTTTGCTTTATAAAAACTCCTCCTCTAATCAATGAGCCATTGATACCCAAAGAAAATAAAAGCTTACTCTAAAACATATAATCTTCAAGTCTTCATTCTTCAATCTTTTTTCAACACATCCATCTCTTTCTTATTTATACTCTTTCTAACTCAAGATATGTGCCCACTCATTAAAGATCCTTAAAATCGGTGTTTCCCTAACTTATTTGTTTCTTGATTAAGTTACCTTTTGCGTCGATGTTCTACTTATCAAAATACAATATTTGAGGGGGTTAGTGCACATATGAGATTTTATTTGTGGGGTTTCCACACACAATTCCATATGTGAGTGGTATTCACGGAGATCCTTAACTTTCACATTCTTCTTCAAAATTGTTATATGTGCACATTTGACTCATGTCATTGTGGGATATTTTCACTTGTTGTTCTTTCAAATATTCCTCTCTGTATTTTTTCAAACTGGATTTGTATTCGAAAGAATCCATTCACTTTATTCATCTTTGACAACACGGAATTTGTTGACAAACTTATTCTTGTTGATTTTGTTTGTTGACATTCATTGCTTGTTGATTTCGTTCATTGACATTAATGGAAACACAAAGGTTCAAAAATATGCCCCTTTGGAATTGATGTTAACACCAAATTTTCATAGCACAAACTTACCGTAATCTCTCCCTGAACATGAGGTCTTCTACTATGTGCAAAAGGATCCCCCTATTATTATGCCTTTGATTATTTCCTCTGTTCTTTTATGCAGATCCAAATTTCAGTTTATTTCATTCTCCCCCTTTGACGTCAATGGAAAAGGGATTCTCTTTAGTCATTTACTCCCCTCGATATTTATTCTCATAACTTCCTCTTATATTTCTTATAGTGTGTCAAGTCACAAATAATCTGTTTCTATGTCAAGTAGGATGAACTATGTCATTCAATATTGTCACCGTTATTTCTAGCATCTAATGCTATCTACATATTATTTAAAGTGTTTTGCATCAGATATTGTCTTGTATTTCACACACATCGAAACTCAATTTATGTCATTAAATAAAACTTTGGTTGCACATATTTCCATCAGTCAGTTTGTGTGATAAGACCTAAAACTCATGAAAATATGTCCACGTGCTTCTTTCATAGTATGAATTTTAAATGACATCATTCCCTCTGAATCAGTCCCATATCCTGAATTTCTAATTTTTGTCCTTTCTCCAATATTCATTAATCCATGCATTAAATTTTGATGTGTTCGTGATCACTTTGGATTTCACACCACATGAATGCATCAACATCAATTTCTCCACAATTAATTCTTTGGGAGCATGGAGAGATACCTTCCAATTATATAAGTTGGATGCATATTTTCTTGATTCATCACCTTGGTTAATTCTCTATCTGGCTTTCTCTAGTTTTTGCAGCTTTGAGTTTTCATTCTTCAATCACCATGTCTTCTTTTTTCCATATGTTAACAACTCTCTTGATATTATAATTCATTTGGTATTTTAATCATATAATGAAAAATTTGGATGACTGAGAGTGAATAAAGAGTATGTAAGTCTCAGTCCAAAGAGACGGAGTTCATGCATTGGTATAACGAGTCTCATTTCAACCATGATGTTGCACAAAATATTTCTAATAAAACCAATCAGGTCAACCATTTGGAGAAGCAAAAGTGACAAACTATCGATCTTTTGAACCAGATTCATTCTAATTAGTCAGATGTTAATCCTTCATATTCTACTATGGAGGTGTTTATGTCATTGCATTCATTAGTGTTCATCGATATTCCTCCAATGGATATGGAACTTCGTCTCTGACAACTTCTTGTTCGTAATGTTGAAGAAGTCGATCTCAACTTAGTCATCTTTATCTTTTACTAGCTTTATTTTTGTGCATTAAGTGATTGACTCTACCTCAATTTTGTCTAGCTACATTGTATGTGACCATTAGAAGTCCTATGTTTTATACATCATTTGTGTACATATGTAATATGAGATTTGGATCTCTAATTTTGTACACTATAATGACATCTTCTAAATATAATACAAATATTTGATTTTGTTTCTGCACATACTTCATGTGTATTCGAGTAGTGCTTACTTGTTCCATGTATCTCTTTATTGTTTCATGTATGAAACAATTTTCATATAAATAACATATGCAAATCTCATTATATAAAATAACAAACTTCAAATGAACTCTAAATGAAACACTTTACTAATCTAGTCCTTGAATTCCTACTATATATCTTGTTGAATTTAAAGATCTTACCTAACCTTTTCTTGGTTAGAAATGAGGGAAATAATTAATTTCTTCTTGCTCTAAACTGGAGTTGTTTACTTCTCCTATGAATATTCAAGGAACTTTATTTACCCATGTCCTTCTGTGCACAACAGTCCTTTGTTTTTGTACATTATTCTTTTCCACTTTTCTCAATTCGATCTTAATAGTTTTATGCTAGATGGGTCTTCTTGGATGCTTTGCTTTCTTTGACAAATAAGAAGCCTCATTCCCAAATTCGTCACACACATTACATTTAACAGTGTGTAAATATGTTTCTATATGGAAATCATAGTTACATCTTCAACATTTCATTGAACTGAATTTATTTTTATAACTATAAGAGTTATCATACTGTTATCAGCAAAATGGCACTTCTCCGTTCGAGTGCTGACATTCCTCATGTTGGTACACAAAAGGACCAAATGGGATTGGAGAGTCCAAAACACTATAGATGTGCGTGACCTTTGATGCATTATCCTTAAACCAGCCTTATATATTTTTGTTACGGAGAGAAATTCCTATGGCTTGGGGTACCACAATAGACAACTTGACTCCAGAAATAAATCCTTTCCAATATGCAAGAGAAATCAAATATCTAACACTAAAGGATCAAAACTCGTACCTTATTCCGAACAATTGAAGTAGATCCTAGTTGAGCTTTCCAACTCCAGCTTGAATTGATAAATTACTTCCTCAATCAATCAGTAAACAAGACAAGCATGCTATATGTATTGGTGTTAGATATACACTAGCATATATAATAAAAAATGTATAAGCATTTGAAATCATCCATGGATAAAGTATTCATTCAAACATACATTATTGGATAGGAAACTATATTTCTATTAATATAAACTCAAAGATTACAATGAATACAACCTCTATCGGCACGTATGTGAATCGGAGAAACTGAATCCCCCACTTGGGACTCCACCACCTCAATCCTCCATCTCTCGATAGCAAGCTCACAAGCAAAAGGAAAGCTTGGGAAGAACGCCAAAGTGCTCCAAGGGACAAAGGGATGCAAACTCAAGCATAAGTTCTGGAAACAATGGACTATAGTTTCTTTGCTCTCAATTCTCACATATTCCTCAATGTATCCAAAGGGTTCCTTATATAGTTCTTCAATGGGGAAATGAAGGGTTGAATCCGAGCAATCTCAAGGAATATGGAAGGCCAAGAGACAAGTGAGTTGGATCCATGTCAAGGAAAACTCCAAAAGAATTTGGCCTTTTGCACACATCCCGATGTACGTGGTTTTAGGGGTCGAACCCGCGTATATACGCTAGAAAGGGTTTAAAAGTCACGTATAGAAATTTAAGCATGTTTTTAGGGATGATCTTGGAAACAACAAAGGTATAAAAAAGGTCCATGGGGTCCAAAGAGTCTGCAGAGGGATAGGGGAAGGCCATACAAGTGTGATTCTCCAGGTGTGGTAAAATCAACAATAACAGATGACCCCTAATGTGTGAAATCAGAGGGGTCATACGATGGCCGAAATACATTATAAGTCCATCCCATAAGTGGAGTGATGAAGAACCCAGTGGAAGACCAACCACCCAATCAGCATAGTACAATGATACAACTCTACATATAATTGCAAATACATATAGCAGTCCCGGATACATAAGAGTACAATGGCCATGAATAGGTATGATACAAAATATGACATAAGTGGTCATCACCACGTACAATATACATAGATCAGAATCTCCATGATGAATATATACAAAGGATCAAGATCTCCATAATGGCTAAAGATATACAATGGATCAAGATCTCCATAATGGCTGGAAATGTCTGACATATACTGGAATCAAGTCATGAGAGCTGAAATCTCATGAACACTGGCATGATAAAAAAGGTAGCATATAAGAGATGCCACCAATTTGGAAGGTCTTCTACACAAACAACTATGATTACAAGTCCTACTATGTGAATAGAGGTGTCGAGTTCGAACATAGTAGTCCATCGTCTAATTACCGGTCATTGATGTATACCGTTAACAGATGCGAGATCACCAACCAATAATGATAATCATTAGAGGAATTTTGGGGTCTAAAATGGGCCTCCTAAGGAAAATAATAAAATAATAGTTAAAATAATAAAATAATAGTTAAAATAATAAAATAA
>LPNX011187760.1:50462-80982 GCA_001517045.1 Pseudotsuga menziesii
CGTTGGATGCAGAATTTGATTCTGCATCCAACGAGTACCCACACTACATACTTTTGATAGACCTTGCTACCCCAAAAACAAGAAATACCTGAAAAAACGTGATGATGATGTCATCATCACATTTTTTCAGGTATTTCTTATTTTTGGGGTAGCGGAGTCCATCAAAAGTATGTAGTGTGGGTACTCGTTGGATGCGGAATCAAATTCCGCATCCAACGAGCTCTCCCGATCGAAATTTGAATAAAAAAACAATGAGATATGTCGAAAATACGAACAAAAAAATAGTTTTTTTTAATGACAAAAATGCCAATTCAACCATTATGGTGTACTTATTTTATTGAAATTCTATTGGTTCTTGAATTCCAACTCACAAAAACTTATTTTGGCACGTTTTCTTATAAGGCCCAATTTAGACCCCAAATTTCCTCTAATGGGGAATCAAGGTACTAGATTGCAAACTAACAAGTGTGAGCAAATGTGGTGAGGTCGAACACTTGAGAGAATCGATCGATTAGGGGACATTGATGTATTCCCAAATAACTTTCGATGGCGAGAGAACCTGCCACTGATGACTGCAAGTCTCAAGCCACTCAAAATTGACTCTAGATTCCAATCATAGAATAAATGATCTGAAGTTGATGGGATGAAATCTACTGGAAGGAGGGCATTAAGGCATCCCCCATCATCCAACACGAGGTACTCAGCAAAGTTGTATAATGTGGAAGGACTCGATCATAAGGTGCACAAACTAGTAACTATACCAGGAATGGCCGACATGCAAAGTTGAGATAACTGAGGAATGGTTGACTTAGGTTTCAACTTCCTTCGAACATGAGCATAACGGTGAATGGTGACTGAATGTAGGTAGCATAGACTCGATATACAAAATTGGGACATCTTTGCGACATAGGAGGCATCGACAGAGGCTCCATAGGGACTGGAAGCTTAACCAGTCGGTGGAGATAAACTCAGATAAACAAGTACAGCTCCTAAAGTCAAAATATAAACCCAACCAATGGATGTGATATGCAGTACTCTGTTCAAAGGCGACATGACTTGAAATATGCCAAAGATAACATCTTTCCTTGTCTGGATTTTTGGTTTTTTAAATATTTTTTTTTTTGGAATTTTTCAAATATTTGAAAATCTTGAAAAAAATAAAATTTCCTTATAGTTACAGACTAGGAGGAGATGAGTGTCATATGGGAAAACAAACTAGTTCAAGGCATTGGAACATACCTATGCTCAATTCAAGGATACATGTGTAGGATAATGACACTCGGGGGAAAGTCCCCTCCCTGTAAAACAGGGACTCAAGCTGCAAAGGATATAAAAGATGGCTCTGCATGGCTAGACATGAGACAATATTGGGCTATATGGCTAAAACTCAAAGTCAGGGAAGCTGGCGCAAGGCTCAATGAGGCAAAAAAAGATCATGATAACGCAATTACAACTTGACATAAGGGAGTCCGGTGGAAATAGGCCAGCAAAATATCAAGAGGAGTATGAGGCTCTTGCAAAATGTCATGGAAATACTATACAATGGACTCCCAAACCTAAGAGAGGACTCACAGCATGGGTACCAAATGCAAAGGGGATCTAACTAGGACACCCATGTATAGGAAAGCTCTACCATTCACATAGTATCACTTCTAATAGCAACATGAAGGTTCTGTGATACCATGGAATGGGTTCGTACCTAAGGTTAAGATGGAACAGTCGTAAGGCAATGCATAAGTGCAAGCAGATGTGACATCCTAACCTATATGTCAGTTCAGACATAATATCTATGATAGGCGTGAACAGGTCGAAACCTCGGAGAGAGTGTACAAAAACTGGACCCTACATGACAACCATATTAGTCCAAAACAACCCAAAATAGTCAATAAAGAATCCAAACTATAGGATATAGGGAGGAATGATCATGACAACTGCACCCAAAGGAAACAATGAGGTGAACGATGGGACATAAAAAGGAAAGTAAGGTGTAGACCCAATGTTCATGCATCCACTACCACCCCCGTGAGGGTGACCACCGATGTAAAGATTGAGAGAAGGGAGTCAACATCCTCCATAAATCGAGTAGAGGGAAGAATGTGACCACTCCCAAATCTATGAGTAGGGTAAGGGGCTGTGATGGCCCCAAGTCTGACACCAGGGTCCGCACTAGGACCAATGATGGGTGATAAGATACTAGGCATGCCAAAAATAAAAGGACCTGAAATCAAGAGAGCATAAATATACTTAAGTAACCGCGATCCCACAGGCCAACTAGTGCACAAAGAGCACACTCCTAAGAAAATATACAGCCAAAATACAAGAAAACCAAAGGGAGGATATGTGAGCTCCCAAATGCAACAGGTATGTCTCTCCTAGGAGAGGCTTGAAACTACCATACACTACAAGTGGGGGTACGTAACCAATTATAGTGGCCCTCATCTTCAACGCATAAAGCAACTGTGTTGTCTGACCTCTACCTGGCTAGGACACTCACATAATAACCTCTGTAAGTACCCCCTCGATAACCTAAGTAAGGAAACTAAGCTCACCTCAATATAATCAATGCTTAGGCGGATATTTGCAGGTGGGATTGACCGTATGGGTAGGGTAGCAAAGCCCGAAACTCTCGAAAGAGCCCCCATATATGAATACAATCTTGGAAATATCTCTGGTGCTACTCAGTTATGACTAGGGGTCATCCCAATCAATAACCGCTCACACTGCCTCATGCTTAACTCCCTTTTAAGAGGAGGATCCTAAGAAACACTAATTATACCACAGAATTTCACACTCTCACCTGGACAGACACATACATGTTTTTTGTTTAGTGGTCTTGGATAATTTACTCACAATGAACTATTCCAAGACCCTAAAACCTAATCTTGTTGGTGCACCCTATAAAAGAAAAGAGTGTAATTCATTTTATTATGTGTTGATTTTAATTGGCTGTAATTACTCAAAGGGAAATGGCTGTGCAACTAATGACATTATGACTTAGCAGTGAAATAAATATGCACACCATAACAAACAATGCTAAGTGCAATCTTTGTCAAATGAAAAATAGGGTATGCCACTACATGAGATGCATAAATATATATTCCTTTCTGAATGCCAATGCAATCCTTCCTATATGAAAGCCTAAATAAAACTCTCATCCAAGCAATCCAATGCAAGTACCTCCTCAAATCCATATGCAAAAAATGCAACTACCTTGTATTTTTCAATATAAAAGAATGAAAAATGCAATAAAAGTCATCTAAAACTCTCAGTCTTTGTAGAAAGTATAAAACACAAGCCCAGCAAGACACCGAGACAAAAAGAGTAATGCACTAATGGCAAAAAAAATGGAAAAATGACTAAAACTAATTTCATAGAAAAATCAATGAAAAAGAAGCCTCTGGTCACAAAAGAAGCATCCAACATACAACATCAAACCCAAGGAAGATCCAACTACACTCACAACCCACCCAAGAACTTCCCACAACATCAAACTCACCAAAAGGGAGGATGTACGTGACTATTTAAAAAACAACTGCATGTATACGTGACTTTTGGCCAAAAAGATGCATGTATACGTGGATTTTGGCCAAAAACCTGCGTATACAGAGAAGACAGTGGTAAAAAGCAGGCCAAGGGTCAAACCAATAAAGGGGAGTGTCAATGGATGAACATCCTATAAAATGCAACACATAAACAAGGAGAAACAAAGAGCAAGTCAAGAATATCAAGCCCATTGTGCCTGCAAACCCCAAATAAAAACAAGGAACATCCCCAGCAGAGTCACCAATTCTGTTACAGAGAGAAATTCCAATGGCTTGGGGTACCACAACAGACAGCTTGACTCCAGAAATCAATCCTTTCTAATATGCAAGAGAAATCAAATATATAACACTAAAGGATCAAAACTCATACCTTATTCCGGACGGTTGAAGTAGATCCCCATTGAGCTTTCCAACTCCATCTTGAATTGATAAAGAAATTCCTCAATCAATTAGTAAACAAGACAAGCATGTTGTATGTATTGGTGTTAGATATACTCTAGCATATATCATACGTGAGTATTTGAATTGCAACCCGCGTATACTTGCATACGCGAGTTTCCTTTGAGCAACACGCGTATCATACGCAAGTTGCCTATATTAATACCTGCATATAACATAATTCGACATTAAAAAATATAAATTGAGATTATATGAGATTAGTTGGGTTCTAATCCATAACTATCCCAACCATCTCAACCATCCCAACCTTCGAAACCACTCTATTTCCCAATGTATAAATAGAGGCCTTGGGGTGGGGGCTAATCAATCAATTTTTGAGAGAAAAGTTATGCTAGTGGTATATCTTCAGAATCTTGGAGTAGCAGAAGTCAGAGTACTTTGGTTGTAGAGGAGTCCTTATGTCAGATGCTGGGTTGTATTCTTATCTTATTCACCGCTTGTCAATAAAGAGAATTCTTCTTCCAATCTTGTATTGTGTCCATTTCATGTATATTGGTATAATTAATATGTTTGATTATATTATCTATATGCTTTTCATCTAACCTTAGATATATATATACATGAGATATTACTTGAAGGATTTTATCTTTTCATATGGAGAGGGAATTCCCTATAAGCTTTGGAAAGGAGTGGAGCGAGAGAAGATCAAGCTTGGATCAACCATCGTTAATCAGGTAAGTCAAGAATTTCTTCCTATTCTCTTTCCATTATTTGTAAAAAGCTAATTGTCTGTAAGTTAGTAGTGAGTTGGTAACCCCAGACCCTAGGTTACAAGGGTGCAATATCCTAAACAATAGAAATGGCAACTCCACTGGGAAGTCCAACCTGCTGTGGGTTCATCCTGTAGATGCTTTACCAGTCTTTTCTCTGATTCTGAGTGTGGTCTTTTTATCTTGCCTTTAACTTGCAATATAGTGTGTCCAGAGACCTTTACTATTTTTTCTTTGAATTTTTTTGTTGTTGTATATGTGGGTTGCTGTTATACACAGTCGCATATAGCAACTTGTGTATGCAGGTTGCTCTATAAGACAGTCGCATATGGTACATGGGTTGCTCTATAAGACAGTCGTGTATATCCTATAGCAGCATATTTTTTCTTTTGGTAGGGTTTGCTTGTCCCTATCTTGTTTGATTTTTTCTACTTAGGGGTCTTTTGTTGTTAGCATGATTATGTAAGTCCAAAGTCATGTATGCCATACTTTTCACTTGTTGTTAATCCTTTGAGTTTTCTTTGTTTGAATATTCTTTCATGTAGTGACTTGAAGTTGGCCCTCCTACTTGGTCTATGAGTTCGGTGTTGTGTTTCTGAGTCAATGATAACCACTTTAGATACCTTATACTATGTGCTACTTTGCGTGGTTTTAGTTACCACTTTCTCTTTAGTAAATCTAGTGTATTTTATTCATTAGTTTTTTCCAAGTCACATTTTTCACCAAGATTTATTCCTGTTTTGTTGAAGTTGGTTATTGTGGGTCCTCTATACTTCATTTTTCCTTTTATATGTTGTGATTATTCAAACTCACTCAAAAATTTGCATTTAGGTGCATTATAGTTTTTGAAGAATTTGAAAAAGTGAAGAAAAACATCTTATGCTTTTGCATTTAGT
This sequence comes from Pseudotsuga menziesii, assembly GCA_001517045.1. Taxonomy (NCBI): domain Eukaryota; kingdom Viridiplantae; phylum Streptophyta; class Pinopsida; order Pinales; family Pinaceae; genus Pseudotsuga; species Pseudotsuga menziesii. Next base: position 56,070 of record LPNX011187760.1, read on the forward strand.
TGCACTTAGTAGTTTTTCATTCAGTATTTTCAAATAAAATTTCAAAAATTATAAAAAGAAGTCTTATTTTTCCGACACTTAGTTTCAATTTCATTAGTTTACATTTACAAAAAAAAGGAAAAGAAATTTGTTTTAAGTAGTTGCAATTTGCTTTGGAATTTGGTTTATACATAATTTTGCTTTTTCTTATCGAGTTTATAATATCACAGCCTTTCACGCCATTTACCTTCTAACTAAGAACAACCCTTAAAATGAACGATATAATTTAAAATGTATTAGTAAGTTTTATTTTATAGGGTCATACACCAACTAGCTTATGATAGACTTGTGGAATAGGAAGTTTAAACTCTCCACAAGTGTTTAAATTCAGATGTAGTTGGCCAATCAATAAGTAAACCATTTTCTATGTTGATTGTATCTGGGAATCTCCTCTCAAACGGGATTTAAGAATGAGGCCGCATGGAGGCTTGGACTAAGGAGATAACCCTTTGATTCCTTGTCAAAGCGTACACCAAGGTTTTTGCACATCTGGGGATTCTGTCTTAGACAGAGTTTTGGGATTTTCTACCCTGCCCATGTGTATGAACCGGGCTTGCGATTGTCCCCCCGGATTGTCAATATAGTTGAGGTAGCCTTTAGTCTCTCTGAAATCTAGGGTTCATCCAAAGGTACATCGAAAATCTATTTCTGGTTGACCTTGGACGAGCTTGGAAGGTAACCCTTATAGAAAGTCTGGGAGGGTGGTGGGTGATTCCTTCGCTTGTGCCTAAGAACATCTTCAAGGACACCAAGTAAGTGTCTCTCATATTTCTTCTGGAAAGCATATCTTATACCCCTTGTGTTTGTTGTGACTTTAGGAAATTTTATAGTGATTGTTCTGTGGTTTGTTTGTGTTTAGATGGCCTTAGGGTATGAAGAGTCAAATTTTCAATCGTGGAGGACCTACCTCTCAAAAGGTCAAGAAGGATGCAAAACCTTCCTCTGCTTGTTACAGTGGAACCTCCACCTCCCCCTCAAAGACGAAGATTAGACATAGACGGTTCTTTTGAACCTGTAGGAATTAGTGAAGTTCTAGGTGAACTAGAACATAGGACAAACCAGGTTGATAGAACCATAGTAGAGATAGAAGACTTGCAAGCTGACGAGTTTGTGAGAAACTTTAATTCACCTCTTACTGACCTAAATGATCCAGTGATCATCTAGGTTCGTCCTTTTATTTCACCTATGATTGTTGTTCCTGTTGGAAAACTAATGTCTAGTGCAGGAGAAATCCCTTCTACCTCCACCTCAGTTGCTCCGGGTGAAGGAGTGCCACTTCCCCCGGTTGGTGCCCATAGAAAAGATATACCTACTACTCCTTTAACTCCATCTAGTCGGGTGGTTCAACCACCGACTTCAATAAATGTAGTAGGAACTTCTTGTGGGGTGGTCACTGGGATCCCTAGTGTGCCTTTTGTTTCAACTTCTTTTTCACACATTGCTCAGAGTGCTCCTGTTGGATCCTCTTCATTTGTCTAAGTTTTTCCTTGGAATGGGGGCACATTCCCCCATATGCTCCATATGTAGGTCCAACACCTGCATATGTAAGGGTGCAGTTTGGAATCAATAACCCTTATGGTCAAGGTTTCCAAACGTAGGTTTCAACTCCTTTCACAAGCTCTCTTTTTTTTCCTTTTTAGCAGAGGGATATTTGCTACCGTTTTCCAAACCTCGGTTTCAACTAGGGCAGCCCGAACCTCATACCTTGCAACACATATGAATAATCCATTGGATTATGGGTGGAATCCTTTCAAAAGTGTCCCGACTACTTCACAATCGGTAGCTGGGGGCAACCCCACCTTCACATTTGGGAACTAGGCAGAAAGCCCTTCTACTTCCCAAGATGGTACTTTTCATGCTTCGGTTAGGCCCAAGATTCCTTTATTGGAAACTTTGAAATTGCTAGATTTATCCAAGATAATGAATGACCTGGTGAGACATGATGCCTCGTGGCCACTTGTTCCTACCAAGCTGCCCTCGGATATCCAAAATGTTAGATTTTTAACATTAATATAGCATTTTTATTAGGATCTTTAACTGAGAGAATAAAAATCATAGCAATCGAACACAAGAGACAATGAACACAGTGTTTTTCCTCAGGGAAACCATAAATGGAGAAAACCCCACAACTTCCTCAGAGATAGAATCAGTACCAAAAGTAAAACCCAAAACAGTAAGATGATCTCCCAACAACAGTAGCCTCTTTATTTCTATCCCCAACAACTTCTTCTTCCTTATCTATGCACTACAACTAAGTGTGAGTGAGTGTGTGTTAAATAGAGAGACTCACTCTCTATTTATACTAATTCTTGACTTGAAAATGACTCACTAGGGCCAACTTCACTAGGTGAGTCTAACAACCCTAGGGCCTTGAAACTGCGGGGACTTTAACCCTTGAAGAATAGGAGGGTTACCCACATTGACTTGACATGACTTGTTTACATTATAGAAAATCTTGATCGGAACATCGGGGCATGACATGAATCAACTACATTACAAACACTTCCTGGAATAAACATCGGGGTACAATACATAAGAAATACAAGTGAATACATTTTGAAGTTACAATTACATCAACACTCCCTCTCAACTAGGAAGGTATTCTCTTGACACAATTTATCAGCACAAGTATTCTTCTCTGTATCATCTAGATCATTATCGAGTCCTCGTCATCTTCAATTCATCTTCATCTGGATCTGGATCATCACTTGATCTAGATCTGGTTCTAGAACATCTCTACTGGATCATCATTATGAGTGCTATCTCTTGATTCTTCTTGTCACGGGAAGTTCTATAGATCCAACCCTTTTTCATGTTGGTTGTAGGCCTAGCCTCCATGTAGGTATTCTTCCAGCACTTATATCTGACCCTAAGTTAGAATGGCCCACCCAACACTTATATATGATAATGTAGGAACGAATCCTATAATCATATAAAAAAGGCACGCCCAACACTCACATCTGACCATGTGGGAACACATCCCACAACCTTGTCAGAAAGGCCCAGCACTCACATATAACAACCAATGTCAGAAAGGCTCAGCACTTACATTCAACCATGTGAGGAACTAATCCTCCATGCCAAAAGGCTCTAAACTTACATCTAACAACCAATGTCCGAAAGGCTCAACACTCATATCTGACAACCAATGTGAGAAAGGCTCAACACTTATATTCAACCATGTGAGGAACCAATCCTCCATGTCGAAAGGGCTCTGCACTTACATCTGACAACCAATGTCAGAAAGGCTCTACACTCACATCTAATCATGTACGAACCAATCCTACAGTCATGTTGGGCTATAGGGAAGACTTGGGTTTTATACCATTAACTTCGCACCAACAAACAGACCCACAGTGTTAGCCCTTTCGGCAACAACCTGTGAATAGGTTGCAGTCTCACCTGAAACAGCTATGGGGTGCCGCAGAACCAGGTTTCTGTAAACAGAAGAGGGATATTACTGTACCTGTAGCCTTAACAACAAATATTTATACCAGATAGAGCTTCGATATTCACTTAATTAGCTTCGCAGTTAGATAAAAGACGTTTCTTGCTTAACCCTTAACTGGGAATTCACAACGAAGTTAATATTAACAGTTATATTACTTTATCAATTATCTACTTATCAATGCATAAAATAACACCATAACAGAAACAACACAACAGAACCACAACACAAGATATAAAGTGGTTCACCCCTAGTGTAGGGGCTATGTCCACAAAACTGCGCTTTTATTTCACTTCTTACAAAACAACAGTTCTGATCTGCGCACTCAGCAACATATTCGCCCTTCAAGTCTAATTGTGCACTTAGCTGCAGTTCCTTTCTTACAATCTCTAAGCTGTGCACTTAGTTGCAGTTCCTTTCCTTACAAAACCCTCTGCGCACACAGCTGCAGAGGTCATCCACGCACACAGCTGGGACTTGACCTTAAAACCCAAAAAATAGATCTATCTTCTTTGCATCAGATGATCCTCATTTCATTATATGATCTTGACATATTTACATGAGTGCCTATTTATACAAGTGCACTATTACGAAATCGTGGGCTTACACTTGAATTTTGTGGACAATTACAAAAAAGAGGGCTTTGACTCAACCCTGACACCCCTAAGACTATTTTGAGTCGCAAATCCGCTTACAAGCTTCCACAAAACCCGTGGAGTTACCAAAATTTGTGACTGTTAAGGCATGCACCCCAACAGGCCCCTAAGACTCACCAGTGTCCCGTCCCGAGACACTCTGCTGCTTGTCTGGTGGGAGAATCTTGTTGGCAAAGATAGTAAACTGTTGTCGGCTTATTTCTTCTTCTCTACTAGCTGCTTTGGCACTCTTCCGAGTTCTGTATCCGTCTGCATCTTTGTAACCATCATCTTTAATTTTCCTGCCTTCTTGCTCCCTTATATTCCTGTCATCATCGTCATCCATTATGCTACTTCTACGACGGCTGCAACTTGCTTGATCCTTCATCCTTTCATCCTTAGCAGACTACCTATGTTTCTCATGCTGCTGACTTCCTTCGCACTATTTATGATGGTCATGGGAATCATTGGGCCTTCTAGATCTATCTGCGACTCCATCCCTCAAACTGCCTCATGTTCATGTCCTATTGAAAATTTGACCATCCACAACTTTGGGTCCTTAACAGATGGTACCCCTTTCATTGCATGCCAATGTAGTTTTTCATAAGACAAACAGCATGCCTCCATTCTGCTGAGCCAGGAGGATACATCTCGGGAACCTCCGGGGTTTTTCCTGAGGTTTTGTGCCTTTCTTCGTTCCATTTAGAGCGAACTTATGCCTTAAATTTATTCCTGGTTGAACATGTCTGCATAGGTGGATGCAACACTGGGAGAGTTTAGATGTAGGTGGGTTTCTGATAAGGTTCTGCAGACCTCTCTCCCTGAACTCTCGTAACAATTCCTGGAGTTCGCGATCATTCGACATGGTCTTAATTGTAAGACTCAAGGAAATTCGTAATGCGATTTCCGCAGGTCTGGGTGTCTTCTTATAGAGTCCATCAACAAAATATGCCATAACTGTGCATTGAAGACACCAAATCTGACAAAGATCTTGTCCAAATGGTGCTATATTTCTCAAGATCTCATTATTATAGGCAGTTAATGTAGTTAACGTACCGGCGCTGCCAATTCTGATTTTTTTTAACGGTCAGATTTTGAGCTCCGACACACCTGTCCTTCTTCGGCACCACCAGTAACTCCAGCTGCGCCATAATAAGGATATTCGACACTTCCTGACATCGGCTTCGACAGGGCTTCGAGCTTCGGCCTGCGACAGAATGTATTCCACAGCCTCAATGATTCCCGCTGTGAGCATCTTATCAAGCTCCATCCTGACTTTTTATTTATACTTAGGGTTCAGCATATAAGGGCGCTACTTCACAAGCTTCGCATCAGGTTTCAAAGGGGATTTTATCACTCCTATATCACCAAGGATATCTTTCATTTCTAAGAACTCCGTCGGGAATAGGTCCTGATACTCATGGAGAATTTAGGTCACTTTGCTTACCGTTTCTTCATCCCAATAATCTCCAATAGTAGCATACTTAGGAATTTCTTCTGACCCAATGTTTACTTGCCTCGTCTTTAAGGGATGAGTCACTTCTGGTGCTTCAACTGCTGGTCCATGTACTTCACAGTGTCCTTCTGACTCAGGAATGTTTATGTTGCGTGGGTCATCATCCTCGTCAATTGTGAGGTTATAGCATTCTACTACATTAGCTTCTTGTTCTTTCCAATCAGGTTGGTACTCAGCTATTTCTTTACCATCAAACACCTTAGTGTGGATCAGCCCAACAAATGCGTCCAAAGTAGGACAAACCTCATTAATAGAAAATGTCAGCACAAAACTATCAGCAAGACTATCCCAACTTACAGTACCCTGGCAAAGCTCCACTTCTACATACCAATTCTTTGCGATAGGTTCCAGGGTGTGCATGAACTGATGTACCCATTCTTCATGAGGGACATGCTTCCATGCTTCATAACACTATTCCAAATGTTCTTGAGGGCTAGTCTGACCATTAAACCTACTTCGCACCTCCTGAGGTTGATCCACGAATCTGAGGCGAAGAAGCTTTTGAGAAGCTTCCCAACTTTGAATATACTTCTTATGACCATTCCACCATCTAGAAGCTATGGCTCTAAATACTGAATCTAGAGTTTCCATTTTCTGTGAATCTGGTACCTGCTCCGAAAATTGCAAAATAAACTCTTCGGGGTTTTTCAAGCCATCAAAAATAGGTAAGACTCTTGTCTATGAGCCAAGCCATCTGAGAGACTTGGTAATTCTTGCACACCGATGTCCATGTAGCTCATAAAGTCTATGCTGCCAATTCTCTAGGCCTTCATCTGAATCAGTCATGCAAGAACTATCACACTTCCAATCCATTATACCTTCAGTATTAGGGTTAACATAGTCTTCCTCTTTAGCTGTGATGTTGTAGATATGATCCAAAACATTCTGATCCTCATCTCTGACTGGATTTGTGTACCTTTCTCATTGAGAAGGGTCCAAGGGGACTATGACTCTCAAGCATTTTCCTTCAAAAGTCATCTGTCTATTCTTAAGATTGATTACTGCAGAATTCTCTATTGCCCATTCAATTCCTAGCAAGGATGGATAGGGGTTTCTATCATCAATTATCTCAATGACTTCAAAATCTGCTAAGGTACTGAATCCATCAATGTCTACTGGGACGCTAGAGAATATTCCTAGGGGCACAATCTTCTGCTGATTGGCTAATCTCAATTGTATAGGGGACCATTCAAGGGTAGGTTTTCCCATTTGTTCCCATGTCTGCTTAGTTAAGATATTGACTTCTGATCACAGGTCTAAAATGATATCAGTCATGTCATACTCTCCTATCTGAGCATGCAATCTCATTTCTCTTCCAGTTCTTCTAACTCTATTGACAGTTTTTTCTTTACCAGATCTTCACTGAGGTTCACAAGAAGCAATAACTTTCTGTAACTCATTTAAAGCATTCTGATTTTGTAAGAGCTTCATACAACTTTGTAAAAATGTCGACAGTGTACTTACTTTCTCTGTCGAAGCTTCTTGAGACTGCGACTACTATTGATGCTGCTGTGCTCGGATCAACAAAGTCCTTTTTGTCTTCCATAAATGTTTATTTTTCTCTTCCCACATCGAAATTTGGAACTTTCTCTGGGGTCTTACGAACCCACACCTCGTCAGGCTGTTTTTCCTTATTCTGCACTTGTGTCATAGCTCCACTCCTTGTAACAACGTTAATGGCTGGGACAGGTCTTTTCTCTACAGTAATCATCTGAATATTTTGAGGAGGAGCGCTATTTCTTTCATGTATCTTGGCTATCAGTTGCGGGCATTGCTCAATGACATGATCTACTACTCGGCAATATTGACATGTCATAGTTGGGTTCCGACAGTCTCTAGCTAGATGTCCTGCCTAGTTATAGTTATAGCACACAACCTAGCCTCGACCTCTTCCAGACATCCCACCACGACCATGACCTCCAAAAGTACCTCGAGATGATGTCTTACCATGGTAACCATATCCATCATTTCCTTGTGCATCATTTTGTACCCTATAAGCATCATATGTTCGCTCTTGCATAAGGTCAAAGTTGAGACATTCCTCTTCGTTGTGTCCCACAGACTTACAGAACTTGCAATAGGGATTCTTAGGGACTTGCACATATCTTTGTAGCAAATAGCAGTGTTCAGGTCGATGCTGGCCAGTTGTTCTATAAATCTCACAATATAGAACATTAGGGTTAAATGGGTTCGGCGCACCAATATTTAGGTAATTTCTTAGCACAGGGAATTGTTCCTTGTCATGACCTTCTGTCCTACATCATGTACACCACACCTCTTCACGAATAGATTTCCCTTTTTTCATGTCGCGTAGCTCCAAATCCATTTCTGCTAACTGCGCTTGTATTTGTGCTATGCTAGAATTATCTTCAACAGGAGATGTCTCTAGTTTCATGGAAATCTCCAAAGCCTCTTGCTGATCAGCAACCTTCTGTTGCATGAGTGGCATTCTGATATGAGGTAATAAGACTGCAATGAACCATTCTTTATGCTGCACTGGTCCAATAGTGAAACTGACTTGATCTAGCAGAACTTTGAACCTTTGATCAAAGTCCCAAACTGATTCAGCTCGTCTCTATTGAATCTCTTTCAATTCAGTTATACACTATGATTCTGATTTAGGATTCTTGAACTCTTTGATCATTGCTGCTTTAATATCAGCCAAGACATGGTTCTGAGTACTGGAAAACTTCATAAACCAATTCAAGGCTCGGTCTCTAAAAGAAGTGACCAACTGTGCTCTTCTTACATCTTGATCCAAAATGTTCTTAGCTGTCCACACAGCTTCGCATAAAAACCAAAATTGTTCTGGATCCTCTAATCCAGTTCCTTTGAAAACTAGGAGCTTGATATCATCAGTCATATGGGCCATAGCGGACTGAGGGGGGGAGAAATTACTGGGGTAGAGTGACTTGCGACCAGAATACTCGGGCTAGGGTTACTACCAGACTGCAATGGGTTCACAGGGGTAGCAGATATTATTTGTGGGGTTATAGGAGGATTTCTAACAAAAGGGGTTTCTTCAGATTTAGGGTTTTCTAACGTATACTCGGTATTCTGACCTAGGGTATAGGATTCTAGGTTTCTCTTGTATCTTTTACCACTTTGCTCATCGAAGTTACTTTCACTTCCAAACATAGGTTAGTAAAAATAATTCTAGCAATCTGATTCTATAAGCAATATGCCCTTCTCAGCCAAGAGAATTTTAAGTTGCAGACTAAATGAATTTAGGTACTTACCCCTTGGTCCTTCGAAGAACTACCTTTTAGCTTCTCTAAAAGAGGTACTTGTGTCAATGGAAAATTCTGTCACAAAAGCTTCAAGGGTTCACGTTGTCCAGAAATCAACAGCTCGCGATATCATGTTATTCACTCTTTTCAATATATTAACTATTGCTGGGGTCCAGTCAGGAAACGGATCTTCTTGGAAGTTCATCCTTCTCTCTGTCAACCTGGATAACCACTGGTGCAATTCTATGTGGATACTACCAAAGAAAATTTCGTAAATATGAGCAAAAACATACCTTTGCAAGAATTCGTCTGAGCTACGACGAGGATCCTTATTTTCTTGTTCAGCAAATTTCTGATAGGTAGCTTCAACCAAATCACCGATTTCTTTTACTAAGGGCCTCCAAAACATAGCCTTTCAGGTACGACGTAAATCCCTCTTGAGTAGATACTGAGTTCAATTGGCAACGAAACCAATTTGTTGGGCTATAGGGCAGACCCGGCTTTTATACCGTTAACTTCACACCAACAAATAGACCCACAGTGTTGGCCCTTTCGGCAACAACCTGCGAATAGGGTGGAGTCTCACCCAAAACAGCTATGGGGTGCCGCAGAACTAGGTTTCTGCAAGCAGAAGAGGGATATTACTGTACCTTTAGCCTTAACAACAAATATTTATACCAAACAGAGCTTCGATATTCACTTAATTAGCTTCGCAGTTAGATAAAAGATGTTTCTTGCTTAAACCTTAACTGGAAATTCATAGCGAAGTTAATATTAACAGTTATCTTACTTTATCAATTATCTACTTATCAATGCATAAAATAACACCATAACAGAAACAACACAAAAGAACCACAACACAAGATATAACGTGGTTCACCCCCAGTGTAGGGGCTACGTCCACAAAACTGCACTTTTATTTCACTTCTTACAAAACAACAGTTCTGATCTACGCACTCAGCAGCAAATCCACCCTTCAAGTCTAACTGTGCACTTAGCTGCAGTTCATTTCTTACAATCTCTAAGTTGCGCACTTAGCTGCAGTTCCTTTCCTTACAAAACCCTCTGCGCACACAACTACAGAGGTTGTCCACACACACATCTAGGACTTGACCTTAAAACCCAAAAAATAGATCTATCTTCTTCGCATCAGATGATCCTCATTTCATTAGATGATCTTGACATATTTACATGAGTGCCTATTTATACAAGTACACTATTACAAAATCATGGGCTTACACCCAAATTTTATGGACAATTACAAAAAAGAGGGCTTTGACTCAACCCTGACACCCATAATACTATTTTGAGTCGCAACTCTGCTTACAAGCTTCCACAAAACCTGCGGAGTTACCAAAATTAGTGACCGTTAAGGCCTGCACCCCAACAAGTCACATCAGAATGGACCTCAGTCCCAGACTGAGCTTTCATGGTAACTGACCAGGTGCCTCCATTCCAAGAATGGAATTCAACGCTTATATCTGATCATGTAGGAACCAATCCTATAGTCACATAAGAATGGCTCAGCACTCACATCTGACATGGAAGGAACCAATCCTCTCACCATGACAGAATGGCTCATCCCTTACATCTGACCATGGAAGGAACCAATCCTCTCAACATGTTAGAATGGCTCATAGACTCATCACTTCCCTTTGGAGGGAACCTCGATATGGAGAACACCAAGATTCTCCCCGAAGTACTCAAAATTCACTCTAGCTAATGGATTTTTCAACACATCATCTATCTGTTCATTCATCACAACATACTGGAGCTTCACTGCTCCTCTCTACACCATATTCTTGATATAGTGATACTCAATCTCGATCTGCTTCTACTTGCCGTGGAACATCGGGTTCTTCGACAACTTCACACAACTCTGATTGTCACAATATATACAAGTAGTATCCAACTAGAGATCAAATAAATCAGGCAGTAGCTTCCTCAACCATACTACCTCAGAACTAGTTGAACAAGCTGTGACATACTCTGCTTCAGCTGTACTCAGTGCCACATAGGATTGCTTCTTGCTAAACCAAGAGTTCACACTTGATTCCATACTGAAGCAACACCCTGAAGTGCTCTTCCTATCGATGGCACTACCTGCCCAATCTAAATCAACATAACCCTCCAGCTTAATCTTCTTATTCACATCATACTTGAGCCCATAATCAACTATACCCCTCAGGTACCTCAGAATATGCTTTGCAGCAATGAAGTGAACATGTCTCAGATCTGTCAGCAAGTAGCTCAAGGTGTTCACAGAAAAGAAAATATCTGGTCTCATATTCGTCAGGTACATCAAGGACCCAATCATCTGATGATACATCATAGTATCAACCGCTTCTAATGAAGCCTCACTCAATAGCTTCATATTCAATGCCATAGGTGTGGTCATGGCCTTGCAGTCCATCATCCCAAACCTCTTCAGGATCTCTACTGCATAGTTCCCTTTTCTGAGGGAGATTCCATCTGCATTCTGCCACACCTCCATGCCTATAAAATAGTGCACCATACCCTAGCCCTTCATTTCAAACTCGGCAGCAAGCTTCCTCTTTGTATCAGAAATCAACCCATCCATACCTCTTCCAAACAGATCATCTACATATAGTAGTAGCATCACTGGGTTTCCATCTTCAACCTTGTAGTAAAGGTTGGAATCTGCTTTACTTTTGGTAAATCCCAAACTAGATATAAATCCATCAATTCTGTCGTATCACGTTCTAGGTGCCTGTTTCAAACTGTATAGGTATTTCTTCAATCTACACACATGAGACTCCCTGTCATGTGTCTCAAAATTGAGTGGCTGATCCACATACACTTCCCCTTCCAATACACCATTCAAGAAAGTAGTCTTGACATTCATTTGGTGTATCTTCCATTTCATCACTGCAGCCAGAGAAAGTACTGATCTGGTGGAAGTGTATCTGGCTACAGGTGCAAAGGTTTCTTCATAATTTATTCCTTCTTTATGTGAGAAGCCACGAGTCATGAATCTTGCTTTATATTTCTCTATGATACCATCTGCAGCATGCTTCATATTGTAGATCCATTTTGAAGTTACAACAGACTCCCCTTCTGGTCTTGGGACAACATCCCAAACATCATTCTTCATGATCGATTGATACTCTTTGATCATGGCATCCTTCCATTCTTTTCGTTTTGCTGCTTCTTCATAGTTGGAAGGTTATTTATTGATAAAGTCACATAATAAAGCTACATACCTAGAGCAGGACCTGGTCCTCTTTCTTTCTCTGTGATTCTCTTCTGGAGCCCCATACCTTTCCTCACCTTGGATAGCTTCTCGTACCTAAGCAGGTTTCCTCTTATGAGGATTTTTCTCCTGAGGTGGATCTACAGGTTCTTGAGGTTCTTCAAATTCTTTATCTTCTTCTTGAGTTTCTTCGTTCATGGTTGTTTCATGAATTCTGGGTGCTCTTGATTCTTCAGGATCTTCAGCAGATCTCTTTCTAGATTTGTTGTAAGCTAAGTATTCATCAAATTTTACATCCCAGCTGATGTCAATCTTCTTGACTCCTAGGAAGTATATTCTGTAAGCCTTCAAGCTTTCAGAGTATCCCACAAATATGCCCTTCTTTCCTGAAGGATCTAACTTTGTCCTCTTTTCTTTCAGAATGTGTATGTACACTGGAAATCTGAATATTCTGAGATGGCTGAATTACGGTTTCTTGCTGGAAAAGACTTATTCGGGTGTCTTGTTCTCGAGTACTCTATGTGTAGTACGGTTCTGTACATACATCATTGTTCTGGTAGCTTATGCCCATAGATGCATGGGAAGATCTTGATCATGAAGCATTGCTCTTGTAGCTTCCGTGATAGTTCTATTCTTCCTTTCTGCAACCCCATTCCGTTGTAAATTATATGGAGTGGATAACTCCCTCTTAATCCCTGAATCTTTGCATAACTCTTTGAATTCATTTGATGTGAATTCTATGCCATTATTTTATTGAAAGGTCTTGATCTTCTTTTCTGTGTGGTTCTCGATCAAGGCTTTGAATTCCTTAAACTTTCTAAAAACTTCATCTTTGTTCTTCATAAATTATATCCATGTCTTCCTAGAATAATCATCAATAAAAGGAACATAGTATACATACCCGCTTAAAGAACTGGATGACATTGGACCACATACATCAGAGTGAATGAAATCCAAGATTCCTTTTTCTTTGCTTTCACTACTTGGAAATGTCTTCTTTGTGTTATTTTCCATTGCACATCCTTTGCAAACTCCTTCATGTTTTGGTTGAATTTCTGGGAGACCTTCAAAAACTTTGCTTGAAACTCATAGTGCTCTATAGTGCACATGTCCAAGCCTTCTATGACAAAGTTCATTTGGCTCTACTGTGTCATGAACCAAATCTTGCTTTGGATGGCCCTTCAATTTGTATAATCCTCCTTCTTATTCTCCAATTACTATTGCATCGTCAATAGTCTTTCCTCTTGGCCACATGAGGGATTTTCCATCTACAAATGCAACCCTCATGCCTTTTGCATCCAGTGTCAATATGGAGAGAAGATTCTTCTTTAGTCCTGGTACAAACAAGACATTCTTCATTTTCGTAGACTTTCCAGAGTCAAGCTTGTAGGAGGATTCACCACTACATTTTATGGGATATTTGTAGCCATCCCCAAGTTTCACCTTATGGGGTGAATTATGTTAGGATAGTTTCTCAAAAGATTCCTTGAATCGTTTCATGTGTTTGGAAGCCCCACTATCAATAATCCAATATTTTCTTCCATGAGTGACAGTTCCCGTGAGAGCGGAGATCAAAACAAATTCTTCATCATTTGAAGAGTCTTCACTTTCTTGTTTTACTTTCTTCCTGGGAGGATCATCATCCTCAGTAGTGTGAGCATGATGTCTTCTTCTAGAGTTCTTATTCTTCTTGGATCCACTCTTATTCATGGGACAACTTCTAGCAAAGTGTCCTCTTTCATCACATGTATAACATCTGAGTTTGGATGGATCCCTTACAAAATTATTTTTCTGATGAGAATGCTTACCTTGGTGATGATGATTTTCCCTTCTGCCTTTCTTGGAGTGTACTGTGAGAGCTTGATCTTCACTTCCCATATTTTCTTCTCGAGCTACTATTCAAGCTTCTTCTTGTGAACATTCTTCCCATAGTCTACTGAACTTGATTAAATTATTTCTAGCATATATTCCTTGGATGAAAGAATCCCATGACCTAGGGAGACCATTCAAGGTTGTCATCACAATTTTTGCATTCTCCACTTCTTCATCTACTGCTTCAAGTTTTTCTTTGATCTGGGAGACCCTTCTAAAGTATGACTGGATGGTCTCCTCATTTTGGATCTTTACATTCTTCAACTGGTTCCTTAGAGTCATCTTTCGGTTTATGTTCTTCCCTTCAAATAGTTTGGTTAGGGAATCAAACATAGCTTTAGGTGTCTTGAGGGAGGACACCTATGGTAAGAGGTGATCCTTGATTGAATCAGAAATAATCCTCTTTGTCAAAACCAATTTCTTCTTATGTAAGTCTTAGCCTCATCTTCCTATGGAACTAGAACCTTCTCATTAATTTAGGAGTCCAACTCATTTTCTTCCAGGACCAAGGAGATCCTATACTTCCAAGCTCGGAAGTTAACAGCTCCCTCAATCTTTTCATCAAGCTTGGTATGATGAGACATCTTAACTGAGAACCTCAAATGGAAATACAAAATATTTAGATCTTACCAGGTCAAGATGTCGGATCTAGATTTGGAGCTGAATTTCTACAGTGTTGGTTCAGGAGAAGATTAGGGTTTGACTTTTTCAGAGTTTTGTCCAACCAAATTCTTTGATGTTGATATCTAAACTTCGATTTTGAGGAGGAGATCAATCTAGGCCTGGGCTCACTCAAAAATTCCACTTTTATGGAAATCCTTAATTTATGGCAGCAATGTCGAGTGCAAAACTGAAAAAGCTCAGAATCAGATTCTGCTTCAACAGAAAGATGCGCCCTAGGGAGGAGAGTCAACCCAACCTTCTTTTTCTGAAAATATGTGGAAAGAGATCCAAAAAGTAGGAATCCCTAGTTCCCATAAGTGCACAGTGTCTTCTTATCAGGTTAGCTCTGATACCATGTTATATTTTTAACATTAAGATATCATTATATTAGGATCTTAACTAAGATAATAACAAGCACAACAATAAAACACAAGAGACAATGAACACAGTGTTTTTCCTCAGGGAAACCATAAATGGAGAAAACCCTGAAACTTCCTCAGAGATAGAATCAACACCAAAAGTAAAACCCAAAACAATAATATGATCTCCCAACAGCAATAGCCTTTATCTTTCTAGCCCCAACAACTTCTTCTCCCTTAGCTATGCTCTACACCTGAGTGTGAGTGAGTGTGTGTTAAATAGAGAGACTCACTCTCTATTTATACTAATTCCTGACTTGACAATGATTCACTAGGGCCGACTTCACTAGGTGAGTCTAACAACCCTAGGGTCCCAAAATTGCGAGGACTTTAACCCTTGAACAATAGGAGGGTTACCCACATTGACTTGACATGACTTGTTTACATTATAGAAACTCCCGATCGGAACATCAGGTCATGACATGACTCAATTACATTACAAACTCTTCTTGGAATAAACATCGGGGTATAATACATAAGAAATACAAGTGAATACATTTCAACGTTACAATTACATCAACCCAAAAATTTGAAGGAAAATTTGGTGAAGACCCAGGGGCTCATATCATCACCTTTCACTTATGGTGCTCTTCTAACTCACTGAATGATGACACTATTCGGTTGAGATTGTTTTGAAAAACTCTTACTAGTGCCACAACAAAGTGGTACATTGAGCTCCCCTCTACTGAGTTTGGTAGTTTTTGGGACTTAGCCAATGTGTTCCTTAACCATTTTCCACCTTTCGCAGGACAAGCCACTCATATTTTGGATCACTTCCAAGAGTGGAGAAGGAAGAAGAGGCTCATTAAGGACCTGAGTTTTTAATAGAATGGTTCCTTAAGTACTTATTGTCATATATATCTAAGGATGCATCCAATCCAGGAGTAACTAATGAGGAAGAGGCTATCCTCAAGGCCCAGCAGTTAGATTTGATATATTCTCAATCTTGTATTCTATATGAAATCATCCCTAATGCACCGAGGCCAACACATAGTGTCTAAAAACCTAAGCCTAAACCCCATGATGACAGTGTTGTTGGTTCAGTGAAATATCCCACTGTGGACTCTTTGGCTAAACAACTCCATGAGTTTTCTTTCAAACACTCTACGGCATAGGAAGAAAAGGTTTCCCCCTCACCCTAGAATGCAATTATTTTTTCACAATCCTCCCAAAAGGGCAATCAGCAGCCCGATGGGAAAAATAAAAAGGGGAAGAAAGGTGAGAGAAACCAAAACAAGCCAAAACCCACAAACAATGCTAATGGGGGGAAAAAAGAGAAGAAGAAGGTAAAATTTCCATGTAAGTTGTGCCAGGAAGATCACCTGACCCATCAATGTCCCCTTATGGACCAATCTCAGAAGATACTCAAAAGCCAACAATTGGTTGTCCTAAAGGATCCTTTTCCCCAAGGATAGAATTCAGCTTCAACTTCTAATATAGAAGGGGCACTCCAAATGCCACTAAACCAAATTATATCAACATGGTTCGATCCCAGACATTACTCCAAACTAGGAACAAGAACTCTGAGACAGAGGCTCTAGATAAGGGTAAGTCTATAGGTGAAACTTCTAACCCTCTCACAATTGAAAAACCTACCAAAACTATGCCCAAGATACCAAAAGATGTCTTCAATAAAACATTTCACAATCCTAATGCTAGGGCTGTAGCCAATTACTTTGTAGCTCAAGATTTAGCCTAACATTAGAGGAAATTTGGGGTCTAAAATGGGCCTTATAAGAAAACGTGCCAAAATAAGTTTTTGTGAGTTGGAATTCAAGAACCAATAGAATTTAAATAAAATAAGTCAACCATAATGGTTGAATTGACATATTTGTCATTAAAAAAAACTACTTTTTTTGTTCATATTTTTGACATATCTCATTGTGTTTTTACTCAAATTTCGATAGGGAGAGCTCGTTGGATGCGGAATTTGATTCCGCATCCAGCGAGTACCCACACTGCATACTTTTGATGGACCCCGCTACCCCAAAAACAAGAAATACCTGAAAAAATGTGATGATGATGTCATCATCACATTTTTTCAGGTATTTCTTGTTTTTGGGGTAGCGGGGTCCGTCAAAAGTATGCAGTGTGGGTACTCGTTGGATGCATAATCAAATTCTACATCCAACGAGCTCTCTCGATCGAAATTTAAGTAAAAACACAGGGAGATATGTCGAAAATATGAACACAAAAAGTAATTTTTTTCTTTCTTCCTCCAAAATTAATCAATATTATTTTATTATTTTAACTATTATTTTATTATTTTCCTTAGGAGGCCCATTTTAGACCCCAAAATTCCTCTAATGACCCCTTGCTCAATTTTGGCTTTAGAGGTTCTACAGAGTTGTCCCAGCTAGTGAGATGCACTCTTAGCAGCCTTAGGTAGTATGGATTCATCAAGCCTCATGGTGAAATTTAATTTTTCTGATGTCGAAAATCGCCTTCTATATCATGTAGCCTTATCGATAGATGTCATCCATGGTGAAAAAACAATTTGAAGGGAAGTTTTAGATGAGTGAACTTCCACATGTGTCATGTCCTTATCTTGTTGTAAGGATCTTGGATCTCCATAGCTAGTTCCATCGAACACCCTACTTACTGCTTTCGACAGAAGGTCATTTCGTCCACATGGTATCCTACCAGATTTTGAGATAAAGTCGGAAGGGCTGCATGGAAACTAATGAGTCCACCGTTCCATTGGTTGATTAGGTTAAACCTGACTCAGAGAGCTTAGGGGATGGAATGTATTCATCATTGATGGGCACATTCAATTTTCTAGCTCCGATTAATTACTTAGGTTCTACTAGTGTAAGGAATTCTATTGCAAGGGTTGTCGATAGAACAGACCCTTAGGTTCTTCATTCCCATCATGAACCTGAAGTGCCCTTATCAGCAGTGGAAATATATTATCAAGATATCATTCAAACTGCTGTTGATCCCATTTCAGTTCCTCTCACAATCTCAGAGGAGCCAAAAGAAGCTTATTTTCTTGCTTGGGCAGAGAACTCTTTGGATACTAAAGACTGCTTAGACATGGTTTTTCCATCTAATGAAGCCATTTTGGAAGCTATGTGTGGATGAGATAAGATCTGCAAACATATTCATCATCGATCCTATTTTCTTCCAGAATTAAGCAATATTGAAAACCAAGAGTTCCATATGAGACTGGCAGGTGATGCTGATATACCAATCAATCCCTTACCAAGGGAGGGAATAATTTTTTAGGGGAATATGGAAAAAATTTCCATTACAATTCCTATCAACATCTCTGCAAACCCAAACGTTGTGGAAAATGTATATATTAGTGAAAACTGTTCTCTATAGAAGATTGCTATTTATACAACTTTATTTAAGAAATTTCACGATGTGTTTTCCTGGTCATATGAGGAGATGCCAAGAATAGATCCATCGATAGTCGAACATGAAATATGAACCTATCCTGTTGCCAAATCAGTTCGAAAAAAACTTAGATCTGTCAATCCACATAAAGTGGCAACTGTTAAGGCTGAAGTTGAAAAACTACTGAAATCTGGTTTCATTTACCTGATAGCTTTGACAGAATGGGTATCCAACCCTGTTCCTGTCGACAAAAAGCAAGGGAAAATACGTGTCTATACTGACTTTTGTATTTTAAAAAATCATGTCCTAAAGATAACTACCCCACACCATTCATAGAGCAAATCATTGATGCTCGTGTGGGGATTGAGGTCTTTTTCGTTTATGGATGGTTTCTTCGAGTATAATCAGATTCAAATCAAACCGAAATACCAACATAAAACATCTTTTATTTTTCCATGGGGTACATTTGCATACAAGAAAATTCCTTTTGTATTTAAAAATGCAGGGGATACCTTTCAGCGGGAAATGAATTTTTTCTTACATGACATCAAGTCTATTGTTGAACCCTGCCTAGATGATCTTCCAGCACATTCTCGAAAGAGGATTGATCACCTAGATCACTTGCATTTAATTTTTGAAAGATGCAAACATTGTAAAATACATTTGAATCCCCACAAATGTGTTTTATGTTTCGAGTCAGGTAGGATTCTTGGGTTCATTGTTTCTAACAAAGTTATTCAGGTGGATCCTTTGAAAGTCGAGGCCATAGTAAATCTACCTCCTCCTCGTTCCATCAGGCAGCTTCAAATCCTGCAAGGGAAGTCCAACTTTCTCTGATATTTTATCATGAATTATACCAAGATCACTAAATTTTTCATGTGCCTGTTGAAGCAGGACACCCCATTTGTATGGAATGAAACCCCACAACTTGTGTTCAAGGCATTAAAGAAAAATTTGTTGTCGGCACCTTTATTGCGTCTTCCATATTAATCTCATGATTTTATATTGTATCTGGCTGCATCTGAGTCGACCATAGGGGTAGTACTAGTCCAAAAGGATGATAAACTCCAAGAGCATGCCATCTGCTATCTTAGTTGTGCTTTAGCCGGCCTTGAGCTTAAGTATTTCCATATTGAAAAGTTGGCATTAGCAGCTATGTATGCTATTCAGAGGTTGTGTCACTACATCTTACTGAGGAATACGACAATAGTGGTGGATTTTAATCCTTTGTAGTATTTTTTGTCGTGACGAATAGTTGGAGGCAAATTCAACAAATGGATAGTCATTCTCCAGGAGTTTGACTTAGATTTCCAATCCAAAAAATATTTAGTTTTTGCAGATCTCATTGCAAAATTTCCTGTTGAAGAAGATGTAGCCATTGAAGAAGACCCATTCCCAGATGAGAACATATTTTTGATTTCCACCTTTGACCCTTGGTATGGAGATATACTTGTCTATCTCCAGACCTTGAAGTGCCATGCAACCTTTTCGTGAGAATAACGACGCAAATTATCCTTACATGTAAAAAACTACCTCATTATTGGAGATGCTTTATATCATAGAGGGGTAGACTCTGTTTTGCATCGATTTCTTACCCACGAAGAGGATGAGATTTTCCTAAATGATTCCCATAGCAGAGCGTGTGGGGGTCATTTATCTGGGTTAGAAACGACCCAGAACATTTTACGTGATGATTATTTCTAGCCTATGATCTTTAAAGATTGTGTATAAGCCGTGAAGCACTATCATCCTGGTCAGCTTTACACCAGAAAGATGTGGTTGCATCCTACTCTATTATTTATTGTCATATTAGTGGGCCCCTTCACCAAGTGGGGAATAGATTACATGACGTGCAACCATGTTTCGGTCAAGGAGCACAAATACATCATTATCATTGTAGATTACTTCATGAAGTGTGAAGAGGCAACGACCACCTAGAAGGATGACATGGAAACTACAGCCTTTTTTGTTTTCAACCAAATTATAGCACGTTTCAGTATCCCTAAAGAGATTGTCACTAACCATGGAAGTCAGTTCCAAAACAACATGATGACTGAATTCACCACTACGATAGGGTTTAAACAAGAACATTCATCCTCTTTATACGCATAAGTGAATGGTCAAGTTGAGGCAGTAAACAAGACCTTGAAGACTATTCTCAAACGTACTTGTTATACCCAAACACTGTCACCACCATGTGATAAGACCTTTGACTTACATGTTTTCCCTTAATCCTAGCATTTAGAGTGGAATCCCCATGTTGTTTGTCAATCCTACATAAAAATAATCAGCACCGTGCTTTCCCTGTCAACCACAGGAAGTACCTTGCTCACACCACCTGTATCCTATTTTTGATAAGCGGTGCCACCGCCTGTGGCCTTTTGTCCATAAGCGTTTCTTATCTAAACCGCTTTGTAATAAGAGGAGAAAATAGGTACCCTGGGTAAAATGGGAAAAATAGAAGTTTCTCGAGGCTTCTAGATCATGAGCCTTGTGTCCTCCCTTATCCCTATCATTGTGGGTCATTTGAGCTCAAGATCCCCCATCATAGGATCTTAGAGGCCACCTCATCCACAAATCTCTCAACCATTCCTATCCATTGATTCTTATAAATACAAGCTCATGTCTATGGTTTAGGGGGAGAACTATAGAGGTATTGTTATGTTGTTGGATTGACCACTTGGCCCAAGCCATTGGAGAGCATAGAGAGCAAATTTGGAGCTTATGAGGATGAAGTGTTTGTCTCATGGAGATGCATGTTGAAACTAAGTATTAATTGGTTGTAAACTTCTCCATACATATTAATTAAAAGTTGATTTTCGCCCCACGTTACTGTTGTTTTGATTTTGCATGTACACATTGTTAGATTCCTTAGTCACTAACATGGATAAGTAGATGATGTTCTGGTAGATTTGATGTGTTGTGCATGTTTGATCCGGTTGCAGGTACATAGGTTCACTATCAAAGCAGCATTCCAAGTGTCTATGAAATCTAGGGAGGGCCTTCATCCTTTGTCATTCACTCATTTGTTTTGGATATGAACCATTCAGACTAGAGGAACAACTTCTGTCCGTAGAAGGTGAAATATTCCTGGTTACAAATCTGGTGACTCCGCTGGGGATTAGATACATGTATCAGTTGATATGATCTTCCTCAATTCTTCAAACTCTTGTCCAAATCTAGGCTCCATATCCAACTCTCTTCAAGCAGATCTGCTATCTGGATCAGTGTATTTTGGTTTGAAACATCCAGATCTGTCTATATCTAAATTATTTTGACCTTTTATGCTCTTTTTTACTCTCAATCTATTAGTTTTTACCTTGATATGATCTTCTTCTAACTTGATCTGTCCTTCTCCTTTATGTTTTGGATCTATACAGGGAACCACTCTTAATCTATTAGCGAGAAGTGGTGCCACCGCCTGAACCTTGTTAGCAGCACGCGGTGCCATTGCCTGAGTCTTGTTGGCAAGAAGCAGTGCTGGTCCAGAACCACTTTGTCAAGACCCCTGGAACGCGGTGCCAGGTAGGCCTTATTCCAAGACCACTTTTCTCATTTTTGCAAAAAAATTTGAGTTCATTTGCTTTCAGCCCTGCACTGTCAGGCTTGTGTGTTAGAATTGGATGCTTGTGGTTTGAAATTTTATGGTTAAAGATTAGTTTGATTGGAGAATTCAAAAGCTAGATTAGGCTTATTGATTGTTCATTCATTCTTGTGTTTGTTGGTTGTGATTGTGAAAGGAGTTCTTGTTTTCTGAAAAGCTTAGGGGGTTAGTAAGATCTCTTTTCATTTCTGTTATATAGAATGAAAGAAAAACATTTGATAAACATCTTGGTTTCATTTTTTGTTTTCATAGAGAACTTATTTTTTCTTCTTTAAAAAAGAAAATTTTTGACTGAGATTAGGTTTTTATCATCATTGAGTATTAGACATTGGATCTCTGATTGGCCTCACAAGCTTTTAGTCTCTTTATGTTCTTTTGTCTCTTATGCATTTAGTACTATCTCATCAAAATAAAAAATATGGTATTTTTAAGTTAGATTTATCTATGTCTTAAGAAAAATTGAAAAATAGAGTGCATATGCATGTAGTGTGCTTCTTGTTTTTCTTTTAGGAAAATAGACTCTTCCCCTTTTTATTGCTTTCAAAAAGGAGAAATGAGTTTGGAAAGTGCTGCTTGTCTTTGATTTTTTGTTCAAGATTGTTGTTTGGAAATATTTTTGGTTTTGAAATAAAAGAAAATACTCTCTTTCCCTCCCGTAGATAGGCATACCGAACGATAACGTGAAATATGTGCATACGCATATTGCATGGTTTTACTTTTTCTGTCAAAACTCCATGTATTCGCCTAAATGTCCACTTTAAAATTAGCAGTAGTTATAGGTTAAAATTTACATATCAATTTGAGTGATAGTTTAGATACGTGTTTGGGTGTCGTTAAGCGTAGGAGCTATCGTTACTTATTCACATTACATCCCGGGACTCCCGCGGTTCTTCCAAGTACCATTGGTATATCGAATGGCCTTTCATATACCCTTGAGGTATATATAAAGGTACTTCATGTACTCGATTGTATATCGAAAGGTCCCTTGTGTGCAGTTATGCATTAGACAACACTACTACCGATTCGAGCTCCCACGTACCTTGAGTATATCAGGAGACCCCACTAGGATACCATATCCATATGACAAAAGCCCTTTGGTCATCTTGCTTGGAGCCATACACTGAAAATAGCATTCAGGGAGATTACTATGCACCTACCCTAGAGGTATATCACGAGTGGCACCTTCTTGACAATCCTAGTGAGAGACCTGACTATTTGAACCCCTCTTGTCATTTAAGTTTGCTTGTTTGAACTATAGCTTGAGTAGGGAAAATATTTGGTGTGTTTTCTAGTTTTGTGACCCTATGTTAGATGGGAACTGTACAAACTAGCTGAGCTAAGACAGTCTAGAAGAGTACGGGGCTTGCCACCTAATTTTATTCCTGTTTTAGGAGAAAATCCAATGGAAGCTATCGACCAAGGAGTTGCTACCACCTCCCAAGTGGAAGATAATGTGGGTGCAGAAAGTGGAGGTCCATATCCTTCACACTCACCTCCCTTAGTCCGTTAACCTTCTCGAGGAAATACCTCATTCCATTCTCCCATAGAAGTTCATGTTGATGATACTACTCGTTCGGATTATGGTCCCAATGCTCCATTTTGGGATACCTCTATAGGACATGCCATTGCCTCATTTGTCACCCGTTTAAACTTTTCTAAAGAAATTTATCTAGATGAAGAAGAATGTAGACAATACTAGGTAGCCATTCTCCATGCACAGGAGATTGAGAAGAAAATAGATGATATATTAGGCACACCACCACCACGTTCTGCAGCTGTACCTGTGGGATATTGTTCACTTGTTGATTCTATGAAACGCATTGAACCGATTATAGATCACACAGTGACTCCACACAACCCAGGTCAAAATTCCAACCCCAAGACCTCCTATATATTTCTATTCCCAATCCTCCTAGGTCTTCTACACCTGGGGCTCAACCTTCAATTCCTGTTTCATCATCCCCTTCTAGTGCCGAGGGGAAACCCTCAGCACAACCTATGTTATTTGGTACTGAAATTGTACATAGTCAAGGACAGACCTCTAATATAGAACAATCTACAGTTTATGTCCCTCCCACCCACACTAATATGGTTAATCCCCCATCCATTTCAGGTCATCTCTTGGGGGCACAACCTGTAACCACTCAATCCTCTAGAGGTTATGGTTATACTACACCTGTAGGAAATATTAATTATCTACCCAACCCTATAGGAATGCCATACGCTGGAATTCCATACTCTAGTAGTACTTTTACGCCATGGGGGTAGCCTAACTGGTCTTATATGCCAGCTATGGGGGGGATACCTATTCATACTGTGGGAGGTACCGGAGGACCGCCTGTTATAGTGGATTTCACCACACTAGGTGAATCACACATTGTATTTCCTTCCCTTGTCCCGCTGCAGACTCATTAGCCCCTTTGGACCGCTTTATATCTTTTGATGTTACCTTGATCATCCCTAAAAACATTAGAATATTGATATACGCAGCTTTTTCCCCGATAACCGCGTACATACGCGGGTATTCCCTCGATAGTCGCGTACATCGGGATGTGTGTATAGTCCAAAAAATTTTGGAGTTTTCCTTGACTTGGATCTAACTCATATGACTCCTGGCCTTCCACATGCCTTGAGATCGCACGGATTCGACCCTTCAATATCCCTTTGAAAAGCTATATAAGGAACCCCTTGGTACATTGAAAGCATAGGAGAGCTTTGAGAGTAACAAAACTATAGTCCATTGTTTCCAAGATTTATGCTTGAGTCTGCATCCCTTTGTCCCTTGGAGCACTGTTGTGTTCTTCCCAAGCTTGCCCTTTGTTAGTAAGATTTCTATCGAAGTGATGGAGGATTGAGGTGGTGGAGGCCCAAGTGGGGGATTCAGTTTCTCCGATTCGCAGACGTGCCGTCAGAGGTTGTCACTTGTAATCT
>LPNX011187760.1:87781-118367 GCA_001517045.1 Pseudotsuga menziesii
ACTTCACGAAATGGGCAGAGGCAATGCCTACTGTAAAATCCGACGGTGAGACAGCTGCGCATTTTGTATTCAACCAAATTATCACTCGGTTCGGGATTCCGAGAGAGCTTGTCACTGACCATGGCTCGCACTTTCAGAACCGTATGATGGAAGAGTTGGCATCCAAGCTAGGTTATAAGCAAGAGCACTCCTCTTCTTACTATCCTCAAGCGAATGGACAGGTTGAAGCAGTGAATAAGTCACTTAAGTCCATTCTCCAACGAACCATCGCACAAAGAAAGACGAATTAGCATATCATGTTGTATCCTGCTTTGTGGGCATATCGAACTGCGGTTAAGACTGCCACTGGTTTTTCTCCATATCAGCTTGTTCATGGAGTGGAGGCGATCTTGTCGGTTGAATGCAAAATTCCTTCGTTGAAGTTAGCCGTAGAACTCTTACCAGACACTTCACCTTTGGAGGAGCGTTTGGTTCACCTTGAGCAACTCGATGAGCAGCGTAGAGATGCCTTGGTGACTCTTGAGGTTAATAAGCGTCGCGTGAAGGCCCAGTATGATAAGTCTGTCCATCCGAGAGTGTTTAGTGAGGGAGATTTGGTCCTTTTATGGGATCAAGCAAAAGAACCCTTGGGGCAGGGAAGTTCAATCCTATGTGGCATGGTCCTTACGTGGTTAAACGTGTCTTAGAGAAGGGTTCCTACGAGTTAGTGGATTACGAGGGGACAGCCTTAGCGGAGCCTAGAAATGGGCTCTACCTTACAAAATACTATGCATGATCTTTAGCCAAGGTTGTTTGTTGTATATTATTGTACAGCTTTTTTGCATAGTTAGGTCGTGTTTATCGTGATCGGGTTTGTGATTAGTTTCCGTTTTTATGGCAGATGTCAACGGAGTCTTCCACTTTCATAGGATTTGCGGATGGGGCAAGCCATCACACTCAACACTCAGGCTCAGCTGCTTGGGTGATTTTTACTCCTATGGGTCAGGAATTGTCTTCAGGAGGTGTATGTCTACAGCCATCTTCCAACAATGTTGCTGAATATAGCGCCGTTATTGAGCTTCTGTGGGATGCCATCTCACATGGTGTCCGCTCTCTTGAGGTACGTCTTGATTCAGAGTTAGTAGTGTCACAGTTGAATGGTTTGTACCATGTTAGAGATCCTACGTTATTAAGGAGATTCTTGCGAGTAAGATTGTTAGAACGGCAATTGGAGAGTATCACATATATACACATTCCTAGAAATTATAATCAAGTTGCTGATTCATATGCTAACTACGTGTTAGATTGGCATTTGTCTCATTCATTATAAATTAATCATAAACACACTTTTACACATGTAAATAAATAAGCCGGTCACAATAAAACTTTTTATATATACATCAAAATGTGGTAATACATAGTGTCATAATACAAAAGTGGAGCTTTCACAGCTTCCATCATATACACGGTAGTACTAGAGAGATATGCTCCTAGATGTCTAGTCCTGTGGAGGAGGGGGGTTGTGATCAAGATATGTCACTACGGCTCTAGCTAGCCGCCAGAACAAGCGCACCCATGCGCGTGGAACACCCACCACCTGTCACTGCATAGCCTCTGGCAAGTCTTCGACTTGCGCCATAGGAACCCTATGAGTCAGTCGCACAAAGTTGGTATGAATGTTTTGGAGTGTTCGCTTCGCATCCACACCAGTGATGTCGTCTCCTCTTCCCCTCTGTCTGTGACATGGGAAGCCCTCTAGTCGCCGTGGACCCACATCTGCACATGAAAGGTAGATGTCACTATGCATTGTCACCCAAAAACATGTCTTTTTGGTTTCATATAATCAAGAAAACACAAAAAAATTAAATAATTCAAAAAAAATTTAGTGAGGGTTGAGATTCGTCACCTATGTCTCCGTATGCTGACCCTGGTGGTAATGGCATGTTCGGATCACCCCGGAAATCTATCCCCCCATAGGGGTAGTCATCTATAGCGACGATCTGTCGTCGCCACCATGGGAAAAAGTCAGCTGGATAGGGGTTGGCCACCCTACCTCCCCCCAGTCTGCGCATCGCGTCTGCCCAACGTCGTTGGGCCGGATCTCTAGCCCCGTGGAGAGGAACATCCACTCTAGGACTCAGTCCTGGAACCCACTCAAAGAAGAACGTGCTCAGTATACTGCTGAACCCAAAGTTCCGGATCCTTCCTGCCTTACACTCACTGAGCTGATGTTTCATATTGTCCAGTAGTGTAGTGCTCCAGTCATACACGGTCGGTACCATACACTCCACCGCATAGTACATCTGGGCTTGTGAGGACTGATGGAGTGATGCTCGCCCTGCTATCCTGCCCAGTGTCAGTAGAATGGCCTTTAGGCCCATCACCTGTATAGCATTGATGGGGACTTGGATCCCCACCTTCTCGGTCTTTGGATAGCAGTACACTGCTATGTACTCATCGATCGTGAGCCCATGACCTGGCCCACCTCTGGAACGAAGGTTCACTACCTCCCCCCGTCTGGATAAACCTTTAATGAAGTAGATATCCTCAACCTAAATGTTGAGGGTCATGCCGTCTATCTGGAAAGACTCTGAGTCTGGATCCCAGTAATCTACTAGCATCTGTAGCAGCCCTGGTTTGGCCCTCAAGCCACCTATGCACCAGAACTTATAGAGTCCGCATGTGCGTAATACTTGCTGAGCCCTTACGTCAGCCCTTATAGCCTCTTCTACCTCACCATGCTCGTGTTCCCACCATTCAAGCACCATCCTGCATGAGGATTAAGCCAATTGTCCATTAGATTTCCTTTAAATAGCTTGCGCGGCATCATACGCGGCTGTTTTGCAAACAGACGCGTATGTACGCGGCTTCGTGTCCCTTTTCCGCGTATAGACAGCCATATACGCGGAAAAAGCCTCGATAACCGCGTGGGCCGTAGCGCTCATGTAGAACTGCCTTAATGAGTTCATTGGACCATGAAAAACTTAAAAAATGATATTGAAATGCAAGCTGGGAACATGAGTAAGTACCTGGAAGAATCGGTTCTGAATTCCGCCGGTTGAATCTCCTAGAATTCGCAGTTGAATATCAAAGCTCCAATGGGTAAAAGTTTCAAATGAATTCTATTTCTTACTATTTATAGAAATTTTTTGAAATATTTGAAATTTTTTACCCCCTTTTATATAGTTTTGACCGTTTTAAACCATTTTGGACCGTTTCTAACATAATTGGTGATGTAGATGACCGTTTTCAGTACCGTTTGAGCCGTGGGATTGACCCATTCGTATCCTTCACAGGTATAACGTCTATACTGGCATATAGGTCAGGTTCACCACCGTTTGCATTTTGCATGACCTTATGACCATGTCACTCTCGCCTTAGGTACGAACCTACTCTATTATGTCACGGAACCTTCTTGCTGCTGTAGAAGTGGCATGATATGAGTGGTAGAGCCTCACCTTACATGGGTACCCTAGTTAGAACCTTATTTGTATTTGGTGCCCATGCCGATGTTTTCTCCCTTTAGGGTGTGGAAGTCCGTTGTATAGTATTGCCATGACATTTAGCAAGAGCATCATACTCCTCTTGATCTTATGCTGGCCATGTTCCCCCCGGACTCCCCTTGTATCAAGTTGTGGATGCATTTTCATGAGCTTTTCCTGTCTTATTGAGCTTTATGCTGGCTCCCCTGACATTGCGTTTCAGCCTTATAGCCCGAGCTTGTCTCATTTCTAGCCATGCAGAGCCATTTCGTATATCCTTCGCAGCTTGACTTGCCCTTTTACCGGGAGGGGATCTTCCCCTGAGTGTCGATATCCTACACATGTTTCCTTGCATTGAGCATAGGTATGTTCCACTGCTTGGAACTAGTTTGTTTTCCCTGATGACACTCGTCTCCTCCTAGTTTGTAACTATAAAGCTAGTTTATTCTTTTTTCAAGCTTTTTAAATAACTGAAAAAGACCAAAAAAATTTAAAAAACCAAAAATCCGGACGGGAAAAGATGTTATCTTTGGCAGCTGTTGAGTCGTGTCGCCTTCGAACAGAGCACTCTATATCACATCCGTTGGTTGGGTTATAGTTTGAATTTAGGAAGCTGTACTCGTTTATCTGAGTTTATCTCCACCGACTGGTTATGCTTCCAGTCCCTATGGAGCCTCTATTGGTGCCTCCTACGTCATAGAGATGTCCCAGTTTTTATATCGAGTCTATGCTGCCTTTATTCAGTCACCATACGCCGTTATGCTCTTGTTCGAAGGAAGTTGAAACCTGAGTCAGCCATTCCTCAGTTATCCTGACTTTGCATGTCGGCCATTCCCGGTACAGTTACTGGTTCATGCACCTTATGATCGAGTCCTTCCACATCATACAGCTTTGCTGAGTACCTCGTGTTGGATGATGGGGGATGCCTTAATGCCCTCCTTCCAGCGGATTTCATCCCATCGACTTCAGATCATTTATTCTGGGGTTGGAGTCTAGAGTCATTTTTGAGTTCCTTGAGACTTGCAGTCATCAGTGGCAGGTTCTCTCGCCATCGACAGTTTTGGGAATACAACAATGTCCCCTGATCGATGGATCCTCTCAAGTGTTCGACCTCAACACATTTATTCACACTTGTTAGTTTTCACTCTAGTACCTTGATTCCCATTTTCATTATCGGTGGGTGATCTCGCGTCTGTTAACGGTATACATCAATGACCGGTAATCAGACGATGGACTACTATGTTCGACCTCGAAAAATCTATTTGCATAGTAGGACATGTACTCGCAGCGGTTTGTGTAGAAGACCTTCCAGATTGGTGGCATCTCTTATATGCTACCTCCTTGATCGTGCCAGTGTTCATGAGATTTCAGCTCTTGGGACTTGTTCCAGTGTATGTCAGACATTTCCAGCCACTATGGAGATCTTGATCTATTGTATATCTTCAGCCTTGTGGGGATCATGGTCCTTTGTATATCTTCATCATGGAGATTCTGATCTATGTATATTGTACGTGGCGATGACCACATATGTTCTATCATGTATCATGCCTATTCATGGCCATTGTACTCTTATGTATCCGGGACTGCTAGATGTATTTGCAGATTATATGCAGAGTTGTATTATGGTATTATGCTGATTGGGTGGCTGGTCTTCCATTTGGGCACCTTCATCACTTCCTTCCTAGGATGGACTTATAATGTATTTCGGCCATCGTATACCCCCTCTGATATCATACATTAGGGGGCATCTGTTATAGCGGATTTCACCACACTAGGTGAATCACAGATTGTATGGCCTTCCCTTGTCCCGCTGCAGACTCATTAGCCCCTTTGGACCGCTTTATATCTTTTGATGTTACCTTGATCATCCCTAAAAACATTAGAATATTGATATACGCGGCTTTTTCCCCGATAACCGTGTACATACGTGGGTATTCCCTCGATAGTCGCGTACATCGGGATGTGTGTATAGTCCAAAACATTTTGGAGTTTTCCTTGACTTGGATCCGACTCATATGACTCCTGGCCTTCCACATGTCTTGAGATCACACGGATTCGACCCTTCAATATCCCTTTGAAAAGCTATATAAGGAACCCCTTGGTACATTGAAAGCATAGGAGAGCTTTGAGAGTAACAAAACTATAGTCCATTGTTGCCAAGATTTATGCTTGAGTCTGCATCCCTTTGTCCCTTGGAGCACTGTTGTGTTCTTCCCAAGCTTGCCCTTTGTTATTAAGCTTGCTATCGAAGTGATGGAGGATTGAGGTGGTGGAGTCCCAAGTGGGGGATTCAGTTTCTCCGATTCGTAGACGTGCCGTCAGAGGTTGTCACTTGTAATCTCTGATTCTTATTAATAGAAATATCTTTTCCTGTCCAGTAATGTGTATTTGAATGAATATTGTTTCCATTGGAATATGTCAAATGCTTTTACATTATTGATTATATATGTTAGAATAGATCTAACACCATGAAATATAGTATGCTTGTATTGTTTACTTGTTGTTGAGGACGTGCTATAACAATTCAAGCTGAAGATTGGAAAGCTCAACGGGGATCTACTACAACCGTCCGAAATAAGGTATGAGGTTTGATCCTTTAGTGTTAGATTGTTTATTTCTATTGCATATTGGGAAAGATTGATTTCTGGAGTCTAGCTGTCTGTTGTGGTACCCCAAGCCATAGGAATTTCTCTCCGTAACACCGCCTTATGGAGTTCCTCCTCTTTGGGGGGATAATTATCTTGGGGGGCCTGTTGGATTCATTACTTACAGTCCTAATGGTTTTGGTGGTCCTGGGGGGGCTGGTGGCTCTCCTTCTAATGGCCCTGGAAGGTCTGGCGGCCCTCCCCCTAGTGGTTTCGGTGGCTCCAGGGGTTTACCTCCTGGAGGTCCTAAAGGGTCTGGTGGTCCACCTCCTGGTGGCCTTAATGGTCCTGATCTTGGAAATAAACCCCCGATGGGAAGATTTCCTGGTAGTTCTTCCTCGCAACAACCTGTCTATCAGTCTACTTACGGTCCTACTGGTACATATATGCCATATCAATATTACTAGTATGTGCAACCTAACCGTCAGTTACCTTTCCTACCAAATTTGGACTTTCCTGACTTGTCCAAGTTGATTAATGGCCCCATTTGAAACAATCCCTCGTGGCCTCCCATTCCGGTAAAGTTACCATCAAACATTCCAAAGTTTGATGGGATGCAAGGACTCGATCCGAAAAACCATGTCATGAAATTGCATCTGTGGTGTTCTTCAAACTCCCTCATGGATGATTCAGTTCAGTATGACTCTTTCAGTGAAATTTGACCGGTATAGCCGTGAAGTGGTACATTGAACTTCCACAACATTCATTTGTGGATTTTGGATCCTTGGCAACCGTGTTTCTTATACACTTTCAGCTCCCTATCCATTATGAAATGGGTACCGATCTCTTAACTTCTCTATGACAAAACACCTCCACCCACATATCTGATCATATCCATGAGTGGATAAGACATAGAAGGCTTATTAAGGCCCCTATTCCGGATCAGTTATTAGCTGATTGGTTTACCAAATATTTGTTTCCTCCAATTTCCTGAGATGTGGCTATGGGCGGTGCCACTACTGAAGAGCAAGCCATTAGTTGAGCCCAGCATCTAGACTTGGTCTATTCCTAGTATGGAACTCTTTATGACTTGATTCCTCAAGCTCCTTACCCAAGCACCGATCTTGCAAAGCCACCAGTAGAAGTACCTTTTGATGAGATTGTTGGTTCAATCCAGTCCCTGTCAGCAGTGAAACCTGCCAAGCAACCCCAGACTGCCACCCCTACTCCTTTGACTCCTAAAGTTTACGCTGAGGTCAATTCTATTCAAAGTACTCAAACCTCGGCAAATAATAAAAAGAATGGTAAAAATAAGAATAAAAAACATGGAAACCAATAGGAGAAGCCAATACCAACCAACAACGATAATGATAAAGGGAAGAGAAAAGAAAAATATCTATGTCTTCTATGCGGAGGTGACCATTTCACAAAAGAGTGTCCCCGTCGGGATGAAATCTCCCAATTTTTGAAATCAAATCCTACACCTGTAGTTCTCATAGATCCTTTTCCCTCTTAACAACAACTGATAGACCACATATCTAATCAGGGTAACTCTAACTCATCAGAAGAAATTTGTATGATGTCCTCGGATACCATTAATCTACAAACTCGTGGTCATAATTATGACAAACCCGCATATAAGAAAGAATACCATGCTTCTTCAGGCAAAGCTCCCTCTACTGGTTCTCTGGAATCCTCATCTATTGTCCCCTTAACAATCAAGAAGCCTACTTTAAACATGATTTTGCATCCACCCAAGAGTACTCTTAGGAAGGTTGTTTTTAACCCTAATGCCCGAGCTACTCAATTTTATAATGTAGTTGAAGATCTCGTTCAGGAACCTTGTACAATGTCTATGTAACACCCCAGTTTTGACCCTGTTGCATTAAATGTACATGATGTATATATTGTAATGAATCATGGTGTGGAGCTAAAGGCGGAAGTCCCACCATCGATTTAGTTGTGTTATGTTTCAGCGAATGGAATCATTGCCGATGGTCTATCGTGGCATGCAGCATACATATTAAGTTTTGTCATCATGTAAATATGCATCTTTAATTAAATGAACCCAACCAACTATGCTCACTGCAACCATAATGAAAAGGGCATGATTTTCTTGGATAAGGGGGGGGAATTTCAAACTTCAAACCCATGGGGAAAAACCATGTGTCAGCTATTAAAGCCTGTTGATTTTCCCATCTTTCCTTGTCTTATCCCACTACCACCTTAAACGTTCTACTAAGTAGTTGAGGCAGTTATTGTTTTGGGAGTGGGGGTGGCAGGATTGTCAGTCCTTTCCCACCTACACACTCCACCAGTGAAGGGAAACCTCACGTTGGGCAGAGAAAGAGCACTCTCCAGGATTTTCCACTCTCTCTCCCATGATGGTGCTGAAGGAAAAATGCTCCCACACTTCCCACTCACGACTCTCCCTTGCCGCTCATCCTCATGCAGGGGGATGTCCTGTGTCTCACGTAGAGGATTATTTTTCTTGTTTTGGTCTCACGTAGCCAAAAGAAGGAGTATTTTTTCCACTGTCATTCACCGCATTTGGGATCTAATGTAAATCTTCTCTCACGCACTGGGTTATGCATTGTTGTTACTCACACAGCAAGTTGGGGCCGTTTGGTCGCTATCACCCACAATGTTTCCTATGGAGAGCCAATTTTATGCTTAGGGACCGTGTGTAAGTTTTCCTTACCGATTTGTGGCTTGTGTATATGTTTTTCCCCTGCCCAACTGAGGACTTGGATTTTCTTTCCATCTTCAGACTGTGTAAGTTTCCCCGATGACTTCATTGTGGAGAACGGGATCCTGTTTCCCCACGTCAGTTGGCTGTGTCTGCCTTTATGTTTTTGGGTTGCTATAGATTTTTTGGGGTTGTTTTTGCCATGATAGATCCAAGAATGACTCAAGATTTATTTTCCTTACCCAAGCTATGAATCGCTTATGCAACTACGTGTATGCAATGGTTGGTCTTCGGATTGTGTTGGGAGAAAGGATGGGGGCTTGGTTTGCTTGATAAACCTGGTGTGTTTGGAAACCACATAGATAGAGCTAGAGGGTTGGATTTCTTCTCCATAACCCCTGAATAGCACTGGAAGGGAAGTCAGGGCCTGAGGGACTGTGTAGCAGAGAAGGGACTGATTCCTTGTGTTGGGTGTGTGTGGGTGTCTTAGAAGTCAAGCTAGTTCTAGTGTAGGTGTTCCTATATCTGTAATGGGATCACCAACTTAGCATTTAGCCTTTCCCAGCTCCTGGATGGCTTGATAAACCCAACTGTGTTGGCTTGGCTGATCCATTGTTTTCTTGATAAACCCAATTGTTTTGGATTGGCATGTTTTGTTATCCTTGGCTATGTGTAAGCCTGCTTGTTCCTTATTCCTTGGGGAATCATGCCCAACTTGGGGGTGGTAGTGTTGCTGAGAGGTTAAGGAGCACGCTGGCCTATGGTTGGGTGGAACGTTGCAGTGATGTAGCTGGTTGTAGGACAGTTCTTATAAGATAAGTAACCTTGTCTATTTTACTTTTGCAATTATACTTACTGTTAATGAATATGATGAACATGTTGAATGCTTGTATGAACGTATGTTTCCTTCCGTTGTGTATGATAAATAATCATGTATGCATGTTCTAGTTCAAAGAATTTTCTTTCAGAATTTTATTTATATCCATGTTCATGGGGTGATTTTCCTGGATGGTTAACGCCATGGTAGCATCCTCTTCACCGGTCGGAGGGTCGGGGATGTTACAGTCTACCTTAGAAGTACTCCAAAGTTGTCCTATACAATGCAAAATATGTTAATGGTGTTAGGAGATTTAGACTCAGATAATACTAATTTGATTCATTTCAATATTGAGAACTATAAGTCTAGGCTACCTCATAAACGTGCTTTTAAAATCATTATGAAAGTAGTTGGAAAGAAGGTTTTTAGAATGGTACTAGATGAAGGACCTTCGACCTCAGTTTTGTCTCTGTCTTGTTGGAAAGATCTCGGCTCTCCCAAGCTTGTAACATCACCTATGACTCTGAAAGTCTTTGATGGACGAGGTTTCCATCCCCATGGTCTCATATCAGCGCTCGCAGTTGAGCTTGGGGGAAAAACTATTTCTATTCAAGTAGAAGTAGTAGATGCCCCGTTAGATTACAACCACTTTCTAGGAAGACATTGGTTTTATGCCATGAGTGCTGTCACTTGTACAGTATTCCAAACAGTCCAATTTTTGCATCTAGGGAGAATTGTTACCATTGAATAGCTTGATTTCTATACATCGGATGTTACTACCTCTATGGCTAATAACATCCCCATGTTAGGCCAGTCCCCTCCTCCTTACCAGTCGATTGGGGTAGGCATGTTGAAGGATTCATCCTTATGGGGATTTTTCCATCCACTCCTCCTAACACGGATACCATGACAGTACATATGATTACATCATTTGACCATGATCCTAAGGGAAAACAAGTTGTTGAGTCCACCTCGTTGAGTCCACATGAAGCAATGTATGACACCATTCAAACCCTTTTTCGATGATCACACTGATGACCTTCATCTAGTGGCTTCAGATCCTTACCACTTACCTTACTAGTTAGAAACATCTCTTCTTGTTCTGTATTATCTCTCTTAGACTTTTCCTTCCGACAAGTTCATTATGGAGATCATGAGTACATATGAGTCCATTTGGGAGGATCACCACCATAGATCCATGTTCCTCCCCAACACCAGTTTGGTTAACCATGATTATGCATACCTGTTTCCTACTGATATTGTCAACGTACCCCAAAGTCTCATATTGTTGCAAGACATATATTATGAAGGAAACCTTTGCAACATTAATCAGATGAATTAGATTGACATATCAGCCAAGCCTGGTATAATCAAGCATGTTCATGTTGGGAAGAACTGCTCGACAGATGAATCTGAAGCATATAAGGCATTTTTCAAAGAATTCCATGATATTTTTTCCTAGTCCTATGAAGAAATGCTGAGGATTGACCCATCCATTATGGTCCATGATATTAAAACCTATCCCACAGCTAAACCTGTCAGGAAAAAACTAAGGCAAGTCCATCCACTGAAGTCTGTAGCTATTAAAGTTGAAATAGAGAAACTTCTCAAATCTAGGTTTATTTATCCCGTACCCCTGACGGAATGGGTATCGAACGTTTTCCATGTCAATAAAAAGAAGGGCACCATTAGAGTCTGTATCAACTTTAGGGATTTAAATAAAGCTTGTCCCAAGGACAACTTTCCTACTCTACACATTGAACAGATTATCGACAACTGTGCTGGAAGTGTCATGTTTTCATTCATGGATGGCTTATCTGGGTATAATCAGATTGAGATATTTCCCACCGATCATAACAAGACAACATTCATCTGCCCATGGGGAACCTTTTCATATAAGAAGTTACCTTTTGGATTGAAAAAAGATGGAGCTACATTCCAACGTGTGATGTCCTATGTGTTTCAAAATATTAAACATATTGTCGAACCGTACCTTAACAACCTCCCTGCTCATTCACAGTGATGGGAGGACCACCCTGGTCATCTTAGAGACATTTTCCTAAGATGTCATCATTATAATATATGGCTCAATCCGCATGAATGTTTTTTCTGCATTGATATGGGATTTCTGTTAGGATTTGTAGTCTCTAAGGATGGCATCCGGATAGACCCCTAGAAAATTGCCGTCATTTTAGCTCTACCAGGCCCAACTAATCTCCTTTAACTCCGAAGTTTGCAAGGGAAGGAAAAGTTTCTCTATCGTTTCGTGTGCAATTTCGCAGAGAAACGCACGGTTATATGCGTCTCCTTAAAAAGGACACCCCATTCTTTTGGGATGACCAAGCCCAATGCGCCTTTGATAATCTCAAACACGCTCTGAGTCATTCACCCATGATACACCCCTGGACTATTCAAACGACTTTCTCTTGTATATTGTTGCCTCCGCTACTACCATTGATATGGTTTTGGTGTAGGAAAATACCAACGGTCAGGAGCACATGATTTAATATGCGAGAAAGAATCTTATGGATTTTGAAACCCGATATTCACATGTGGAGAAGTTAGAATTGTCCACAATCATTGATGTACAAATATTTTGTCAATACATTTTTCTCCGCACAACCACTATATTGGCAGACTAGAACCCTATGTATTACATCCTGACTCGTCAGGTGCTCGGGGGAAAGAAATCCCGATGGATAGTCATACTACAGGAGTTTGATCTGGAATTTTACAAAGCCACATCAAAGAAATCCTTGGTATTGGCCGAGCTCATGTGTGATCTTCCCTATGCTTCGATGGAATCCGAGCCCAGTGATTCATTTTTGGATCAAATCCTGTTCCTGATCAGCACTACCAATCCATGGTATGGATATTTGCTGATTTATCTCCAAACACAACGATTTCAACCACATCTATCCCATGACGATCGCCACCGTATCCATCACCATGCAAAATACTACCTCATCCTAAATGATACCTTGTATAGATGTGGGATTGATTCTATTCTCCAGCGATGCCTCACTGATGAGGAGGTTGAACATGTGTTGAATGATTGCCACTTTGGAGCATGTGTTGGTCATTTTTCTGGCATGGCTACAACCCAGAAAATCCTTCGCGCTGGTTATTTCTTGCCTTCAGTCTTCAAAGACTATCATGAGGCTATTAAGAAATTCCCACCATGTCAACATTTTTATTCCAAAAAGCGCACTCGTCCTGCTCCACTACACCCCGTCATTGCCATTGGCCCATTTTCCAAATGGGGAATTGATTTTATGCATTGTAAGCCTACCTCAGACAGGGGGCACGGTTACATCATCATAGCCGTTGACTATTTTAAAAAATGGGCTAAGGCCATGCCTACATATGCGGAAGAAGGTAAGACAGATTCTCTCTTCCTGTTCAATCATATCATAGCTAGATTTGGAGTCCCATAGTCCATTGTTACTAATCACGGATCACATTTCTGTAATCAAATGATGGAGGAACTAAGTGCCAAGTGTTGGAGTAGGGTCCCGCAGCTATAGAAGATGCTGCTAGTTTTGGCGGAAAGATATAGTTTTGGTGAAAAGAAGACAAGGCAAAGCTACAACGTCGTAACACGTTTCCAGCTGGAGAGCAGAGCCGGAAACTATGACTTTTTGGGATACGAAAGTCAAAGAAACGCAACGGTACCTGAGCGGCCGAGAAGGGAGAGCTCACCCACTGCATTGAAGGCAGTGGCGGAAGACAGGAGGGCTCAGCGACCCTCATAAAGAAGAAGGAGCAACGAGGATCAAGCATTGAAGGCGAAGGACAGAAAGCAGAGAAGCGGTGCATAGTACCCATGGTCAGTGCCGGGAAGCATGGAAGACTGCAGAGAGCTGTGGTGTGATGGGAAGCGGCTACCTCAAGGACAGAGAGGACCGACTGTCACTAATTAGGGTTTGGGTTACTGTTGGGACAGGCCCACATTGTTGTAATGGCGAGACCTTTGGGCCGCCTATAAAAGCTTGTATTTTGCATTGTAAAGGGTTGGTTGGTTCGTAGCATGAGTCGTTAGTTGGTCAGTTGATTATTTTTAAAGTAGACTCAGGAGTCAGTCAGTCAGACTGTGTTGTAACGATCCAGACACCTAGCTTGTCTGTGACTCATTTGAGTCTGTATGTAACCATCCACAGAGAGGACAGAGAGGGAAGGATATATTGAAAGAAAGGAAATATAGAGATAGAAATAGGCCAGAGATCTAGAAGAGATCTCACGCTGCATATGCAGTGCAACAGACTGTGCTAACTTCCCTCAAGATATATAATAGAAGCACAGTTTGGTGGACGTAGCTCCCATCCTGGGGGTGAACCACGTTAAATCTGCGTGTTATGTGTTGCATGAATGTGATTGTACTTGCTTATTGTTACTGGTTATCATGCATATAATGTTAGTTGCAATAAGTGAATGTATGTATTGTTCAGCTCACGGTAATGCAGGAAGATAGACATAAGTTGAAGTATTTTAGTAAGCTGCTTAAAGACTCCTTTACGTCTGTTTCTAATGACCATTTAATCACAATATAACTTCTGGGAAGTAGAGTTTCGCACATCGACACAGTCAACGATAAGAGTGCAAAGTCGTAGTGGTAAGATATCGCAGAGAGGCGATATCGCACCGGCAGAGGAGCTGCGGTGCGCGATACTGCAAGCTGAGGGCTTAGCGTTGAGGAGAGGTTGGGTGTCCCGCGGTGCGCAGAGATGTGATAAGGTTGGAGATATTGTGAGTAAGTGGAATTTGTGTGACGTGGGAAGAAACCATGCGAGTTGTGCGTGGATAAGAATCGCACGGCTAAAATTGTTGCGAGTAGAAGGGGACGTGCGATGCGCCAATATAGCTGACCTTGTGACTCACAGGAGTAAGAGAAGAGAAGTAGGATGCGCAGAACCTGGTCCAAGACACTTGAGTCTTGGCCAACCCATTAGATTCACTTCGGGTGAGACTTCAGATCGCTTCGCGTTCTGTCGCCGAAAGGGCCAGTGAGTTAGGGGTGTTGTTGATTGATTATAGTAAACCCGGGTCTGCCCATGCAATCAACAAATGGTTCCGTTGCTGGTTTAAACGACTGGGAGTTAATGTTCTGTTGGCATCCTACTAGAGAAGAGTTTCACCAGTGGCTGGATTTAGACTTAAGGGAGTTCACCAAGAAAGAGAATCGGAGTCCGAGACTAAGCACAGAGGCCTGGTTAGAAAAGCATATCGCTTCAGACATACACGCTATATTTTTTGCGACCTACGGAAACGAGATTTTCGACTGGTTATCTAAGTTGATAGATAGGAATACATTCAAGAAGAAAAGAAACATTGTCTGGACACCGGAGCTGATTCATACCGTGCAGAACCTCGACAATCCGATTACAAGAGCAGTGGACTTCTGGCTGACAAGTGTGCTAGAAGGCTTTGTTACATAATTTGCAGTTGACCAGAGAAAGAGCTTCAGTGCAGCTGAACGATACTTCTTCAGAGTATATCATGGTAAGTACCTAATATCTCTAAACTTGTCCCTTAAAATGATGCTATATGAAAAAGGAACAATGGATCTAGTCTCAGATGAATAAGTAAAGATAGTAATGTCACAAGAGTTTGAAAGTGATTTTGATGACATTGGACGAACACATAGTGGAAAGAAGTATAAAGTAGATTTTAGTTCTCCTGTATTTGAAGAAAGTTCAGACAGTATTAGACAACAGAGCCCTAGCACCATAGAAGAACTAGAGGGGGGTATCCCTTACCACCCCTATACTCCACAGAAGTAGACAGGGACTCAGAATAACCCCGTAGGTACTCCATCTAGTAGCTCACAGTCAATACCTACTCCCGCTACAGCACCTTCACCTACACCGCTGAGTGGTAGTACCCCAGTCAGTCAAAACCCACCACAAAGAAATAGAATGGGAGACGACATGAAGCTACCTATTTTTAAAGGTATAGGAGCAGAAGACTCGGAACAACATTGGTTCCTATGCGAAGATATGTGGACCATTAAAACAATCAACGACGATAACCTTAAACTTGTACAGTTGGTCACTGCACTCAGAGACCGAGCCTTGACATGGTACATAAAATATACTACATTACCCAAGACGCTTGCCCAGGTCAAGAACTCCATGATTAAAGAATTTAAGAAACCTAAGTCTGAGTCTCAGTGCATTACAGAGCTTAAGGATATTAAGCAGCTACCATCAGAGTCAGTATGGGACTTTGACCAGAAATTCAAAGCTCTTATAGACCAAGTAAGTTTCGTGTTTGCGCCGGAGCAGCATAAGGAATGGTTTATTGTAGCGCTGCTCCCTCATATTAGAATTCCACTAATGCAGCAGAAACTCACTACTCAAGATGAAGCACTGGAGATGGCAATGAAACTAGAGGCTTCACCTTTAGCAGAAACCAGTACAGGCATGACAACTCTACAGACCCAGTTGGCCAACCTCACGTTACAGATACACGAACTTAAAAAAGGGAAAGAGGTTATGCAAGACATATGGTGCATAAAGTGTAGAGCACAGGGCCATAGTAAAGACAACTGTCTAGTCTTTGCAGAATATTTAGCGTCAGGGGATCCTAACCCCCTACCATGAACACAAGGGCCATGGTGTGAAATATGTAAAACACAAGGACATCCATCTCAGCAATGCCCTTTGCTTCAAAAGTATGTACAGACACCTAAAAACCTATATTGTATCTTCTGCAAATCCATCGGGCATGATCAACAAGACTGCCAAGCTTATGATCTCATGTCAGAAAGAACACATGATGTGTACAGAGTCCAAGCAGACACACAGGGTCCAGCAACAGGACCACAGCTGGATCAGACTTATGGAGGCCATGGAGGAGGATTCAGAGGACGAGGCCATGAAGGAGGCTTCGTACGAGGAGAAGGATTTGGCCGAGGAGGAGGTTTTGGCCAAGGTCATGGACCAGTCACTTGTTATAATTGTGGAATCACGGGACACTATGCTAGGGACTGTCAAAACGCCACTACTACTTGTAACTACTGCAAATATTATGATCATACCATAGAAGAGTGTCCTATCTTGATAGCTAAGATTAGAGACCCTAAACCAGTTGCACACCAGAACATCCAACTTATCGTTGCTGAGAAGGCAGAACCAGAACCAAGAGTCAATATTGTGACTCGGAGCGGTGCTTCCACCAGTGGCACATCGCAGGAGACCGGAAAGAACACAAGTCAGGGGCGGGTGCGCAGAGCTCCTAGTAAAGCAACAGCACTCGACCTACAGCAGAATAAAGAGACCTTTCATGAAGCCAAGGCTTCCTTTGATGAACTTACACCATCAGGACCGCAGGTATCGCCATCTAGGAGCGTACCGCAGAAAGTACCTTGTAGCGATAGCCCTGAGCAGGCACAGCAGGTTACCACATCGGGAAGATGTGACGAGGATGAATCGACAGGAAGTGTACAAGCCTTCCTACACAGCTGCTTGAAACTCCTGAGAAATGATAAAGCTGTCGGTGAGCTACAATGCATGATAGATCAGTATCAGCAACCCTCTCTCTCAGGCAATGTACACCGCGCTGTCCATAATATTACAAGACATGCAAGGACAGGAAGAGAGATGAAATTCACAGCACAGATTGGTGAGTTTGAAATGGATGAGGTTGTCTTATACCTAGGATCAGACGTCAATGTTCTAACTAAGCAGACATGGGAACAGATGGGTAGTCCTCAGTTAGCCCTATCACCTATCCACCTGAGATTAGCTAATCAGCAGCGAGTATCACCATTGGTTCGACTACCGCAGGTGCCAGTTGATATTGACGGAGTTCGTACTTTTGTGGACTTCAAGGTTATAGAAATCATTGGTGACAGTCGACCATATCTAGCACTATTAAGTATGGATTGGGAAATTGGCAGCAAAGATGTCATTGACCTAAAGAAAAGACAAATGGCCTTTGAGGATGCGCAGATCCGGGTCATTGCACCGCTGGTTCCTTGCCAAGGTCCTAGATATATTGAACCTATCCGAGCAGAGGAAGAGGCACATAACATCGATAGTCTCTACCAGATGACTGCGAACCAGAATGACTACATCAATCCAACCGTAGAAGGGAACATTAGTTGGCGATGCGACAGCTCATGCGCATCGGATTCGGATGTTGGTCTAGAAAACTAGCAGAACAGACTTTACGAAGTCTCAGCGCGCAGATGTGCGTTTATCAGTAAATCACTGCGATGGATTGGCGCTGAGATCGCTGAGACTCCATCATATCATGGTCTGATGGATATCCAGGATTTTTTTGAACAATTTGAGCAACAAATTCCTCATGAGCAGAGGATCGCAGCTATGGACCTTGCAGTTCGAGCCACACCTGCAAGATGGTGGTATGCGCATAAAGAGAATATCGCATCATGGGATAATATAAAAAGACTGATGGCGATCAGATTTTTTGATGACAGAGAGTATGTTCAGCAAAAGTACACAAGAGAAACTGACCCCAGGGTACACATTTAGACATGTGAACAGAACTGGTCGGACATTCCACAGGATGAATGGGTTCACAGATTCATTCACACATTGGACACAATTCCAAGGAATTGGTATACAGAGACCGAGTTGCGCAAGGGAACAATCACATGGTCACTTATGACAGACAGCTTCCTACTCACCTTTGCATTTGAGTCAGAACATCCAAGTGTTGCTCAGGCCCTAGACATAATCAAGGCAAATATTTTTGAGGATTGCACCATCTCAGTACCAGCCGAACCGAAGTGGACTATCCATCTAGAAGAGGCGTTGGAATGCTATAATTTTGAATCAGAATTAGAGGAGGCGGATGAGGATCCTCGCAATACCAACATTCCTGAATCAGAAGGGACTCGCGATGTGAAGGGACCACAGTTAGAGATTCCAATGATCACCAAGCCCATCAAGATTAAAAAGATCAATATTGGCACAGACGCAGAACCTAAGTTTGCCTCTATTGGAGACTACTGGAATTATGAAACAGTCGAACATATTGCGGATTTGCTACATGACTATCAGGACCTATTTCCCACCAAGTTCACAGAGATGAAGGGAATAGTTGGAGACCTGGGAGTCATGAGGACAACATTAAAGGAGGATGCTAGACCAGTTAAGCAGCGCCCATATATATTGAACCCGCGCTACAAAGAAAAAGTAAACGACGAAATTGATAAAATGCTAGTAGCAGGAATCATTGAGCCAGTAGAGGAAAGCGAATGGGTTAGCCCTATGGTAGTGCAAGAGAAGAAAACAAAAGGGGACATCAGGATCTGTGTTGATCTGCAAAAACTCAATGATGCATCACTTCATGATCCATTTCCAACACCGTTCACTGATGAAGTATTAGACAACGTGGGAGGACAGGAGGTCTACTCCTTCACTGATGGCTTTTCAGGCTACCACCAGATCAAAATACATCCAGAAGATCAATCTAAGACCACCTTTGCAACAGAATGGGGATCGTTCCAGTATAGGGTAATGCCCTTTGGTCTTAA
The DNA here is from genome assembly GCA_001517045.1 of Pseudotsuga menziesii. Lineage (NCBI taxonomy): Eukaryota > Viridiplantae > Streptophyta > Pinopsida > Pinales > Pinaceae > Pseudotsuga > Pseudotsuga menziesii. Next base: position 106,839 of record LPNX011187760.1, read on the forward strand.
GAATGCACCAGCTATATTTTCTAGAGTAGTAGTTGTTGTATTTAAAGAATACATTCATAAATTCTTGGAAGTATATTTTGATGATTGGACTGTATTTGGGTTAATCGATAAGCACATAGGCGACCTAAGACTGATGTTAGAGAAATGTAGGTAGTACCAGATTTCTCTAAACTTGAAAAAATGTATATTCTGTGCACCATTTGGTATCTTGTTGGGTCACATTGTTTGCAGACAAGGCTTGATGGTAGACCCCGCCAAGATCGCTATCATTGTAAACCTTCCAGCACCCAAATCAGTCAAGCAACTGAGGACAGTACTTGGTCATACCGGGTATTATAGAAATTTCATCAAGGGCTATGCAAATATTACAGTGCCGATGGAGAAATTGCTCAAGAAGGATGTAAAATTCCTATGGAACGAGGAATGCCAGCAGAGTCTAGACATACTTAAGGAGAAGATGGTTACAGCACCCATCCTAGTATTTCCGGATTGGACTAAGCCTTTCCATGTACATGTGGATGCATCTGGCATCGCATTAGGAGTCATCTTGACCCAGCCAGGAGAAGGGGATCTTGACCATCCCATCGCATATTCCAGCAGAAAGCTATCAACAGCGGAAAAGAACTACACCACAACAGAAAGGGAGGGCTTAGCTATGGTATATGCGCTGCAGAAGTTCAGGCACTATCTATTGGGCACCTTGTTTAAAATGTTTACTGACCATTATGCATTGAAGTACCTAGTCAATAAACCAGTTTTATGGGGGAGAATCTGCAGATGGTTACTCCTCTTCCAGGAGTATGATTTTGAAATCATTGTGAAACCAGGAAGACTGAATGCAAGACCGGATCATCTGTCACGGTTAGACTCAGGAGAAGATCCCAGTAACCTAGAAGACAATCTGCCAGATGCGCTGTTGTTTTCCATACATATTGCAGATGAGTACTATGCCGACATTATTCAATTCCTCACCACAGGAGTAGCACCTGATGAGTTTACTAAGCAGCAAAAGAAGCAGTTGGTTGTTAAGGAAGCAGACTTCACCCTCATCGCAGGACACCTATACAAGTTAGGCCCGGATGAAGTTCTACGCATATGTGTAATGCCGCATGAAAAAGACGCTATTATCAGAGAAGCACATTCAAGAATCACAGGAGGACATTTCGCAGGAAAACCGACTGCGCAGAAAATCTTAGAGGCAGGCTTGTGGTGGCCTACACTGCACAAAGACACCAAGGACTTCTGTAGATGCTGCGATATCTACCAAATTGTAGGAAAACCATCGCGACGCAATGAAATGCCGTTGCGACCGTAGGTCACGTTGCGCGCATTTGACAAATGGGCTATAGATTTTGTGGGTCCAATCAACCCACCAGGGAAGCGCACTGGTGCGAGATATATTATCACTGGAACGGAGTACCTCACCAGATGGGCAGAGGCCAAGGAAGTAAGAAATTGTGATGTTGCTACAGCTGCACAGTTCCTTTTTGAAAACATCATCAGCAGGTTTGGATGCCCAGTAATTTTGATGAGCGACCAAGGTACACATTTCTTGAACAGTACTATCGAGGCATTAACAGAAGAATTTCAGATCCAGCACCATAAGAGCACTCCCTACCACCCGCGGGCTAATGGTACAGTGGAGGCCTTCAATAAGATTTTAGAAAATGCTCTTACTAAGATCTGCAATAGCCAGAGGAATGATTGGGACCTCAGAGTTAACGCTGTCTTATGGGCATACAGAACCACATGCAAGAAACTTACGGGACACACACCTTTCAGCTTGGTATATGGACAAGAGGCTGTTATGCCTATGGAGTATATTCTTCCTAGCTTAAGAATCACTCAGATTACCGAGATGACTGATACAGACATATTCGAAGCAAGGCTCGCACAGCTGCTTTCCCTAGAAGAAGACAGGTTCATCGCCGGATTCCATCAGAGAGTGCAGAAGGCCCGAGAAAAAGCTTGGCATGACAGACACATTAAGAATAAGACTTTCCAGATCGGAGACCTGGTGCTCCTCTATGACAGAAAATTCATCAAGTTCCCACGGAAGTTTAAGACACATTGGCTAGGGCCATATCAGATACAGCAAGTCACAGAGGGAGGTGCCGTTCAGCTCAGCCAGCTGAACGGGGAGATTTTGCCCACATGGATCAATGGAAGTAGGGTTAAACTCTATAGTGATAGCCACCTCACTTCTCAGCCCTAGATTAAACCAGCCGCAATGGTGCATATGTCTAGTGTAGTTGAAAGGAGGCATCGCACTGGGAATGAGTCTACACCCCAAAAAAAAAAAAAAAAATTAACACTGTTTGTTCGCGCAGGTGATGCGGAGTTGCATTGCAGTAGTAAGATGTTTCCCCCTGCCACGTACCCAGTTTGCAACCGACAGTGGGCTAGTCAAGTCACTATCTCACAGGTAGTTAATGAAGAAATGACCGGTATCCCCTACCGTAGATTTGGTAGCAGTATAATAAATTTTTCCAGATTTGGTAAATCTTTGACGAGACCGGCACCCGTACACACGCTTCGAGGAAAATTTGATCATATTTTAGCATTTATTGAGGATTGAAGGATGGGTGTGGTCTTATCCATGCAATTAATATGACCGACGCGTTCAGTCTAGATGACCGTTGTGACCGGGATTATCGTCTGTGACATAAAAGCGGCAACTATTCATTAGGAAAGGTTACATTTCTATAGAGCCGAAAACTGTAGAGTGCATCCTTGAACTTCCCCTGGTACAGAGTTTATCCCATAACAGAGTGCAGAATTTTATAGACTTTGCAACCATTACCTGTCCACCGTTTTACACCGAATGGGTTCTACCTGAGGAGGAGCCTCTAGAAGTGCTACTCAAAAGATTCAAGCAGAACGGCCTTGCCGTTCCCATGACGACGCTACCTAAAGTTACTCCGCCGAGCTCGTCCCGACCCAGAGAATAGCTGAAGACAAGGAGTCAATGCCAGCTGGTGGAGGAATCTGGATCTGAATGGGAGGACGAAGTCCTTAGTACAGTAGACTACCTCATCCCACGAGTTGAAGGTGCTCCAAACATCAAAATCTCCAAGAGCGGTAAGCTTACTGTTCCCATCCTGCCCATAGATTCTCGGGTTAAAGAAAATGGTGATCTCATAGGATATGCTGGCATAGTTAAATTCATAGATTACAACCTAGGAGACGGTAAGACGTACCCCCACTTCAAAGCAGATTACTATCTGGTGCGTGAGAAAAACCCAAGGACAGGTCGAGGGGAACTTGTCCCCATGCCACATGTTGAGGTTCTTGAACCCTCGGGTCTGCTTAATTTGTTGAGACTACCCCATTTTGGACGTAGTGCAGAGGTCAATGCTGTGGTGCGTATACTACTTTCATGTGTACATGGAGGCTATCTCTGGTTAGGTAGCCGAGTTGACCTCAACATCAACTTGATACACCACATCACTAGCTTGTCTAAGACTGGTAAATACCCCAAAATACAGGTATCAGGAAAGACCAAGGATTCCAAGCTGCCAGCAGCGCTCGTTAAAAAGTATCAGTTACAGCGAGGAGGCAGGGCTTATGATGTTATGATTTTACAAAATGAGACGCTCCAATTTACAGCCAGCCTGCTTGCAGGAAGACTGTTAACTAAAGTCCGACCAAAGGAAGTCACAGGATCCGTGATCAGTCTGGCCATACAAGTTATGGAGGGAGAACAGTTCAATTGGTCATTATTCTTATTAAATATGCTTCAGGAAGATTGCTTGGCAGCCCAGGATCACGCAAAAGACCCTTTCCATTTCTCATGGCTGCTAGTACTATGCGCCTTTGTCGGCTGGAAGGAGCCGCCTAATTCCTAGTTTCCACAACTTCCAGGAGGAGCGCCACGCGGTGTGCGCTATGCCAGTTTATGGGACAGCCCTAGCCCAGCTAGAAAAAAGGTTAATGCGATGGTATTCTTTGAATACTATATGCTATTGAAGGCCATTATCCAAGCATCACCGTGCATCAGTAAAGAGACCGTGGATATATTTGACAACCGGCTTAATTTCATGGCAGATAGCCACTTAATTTGTCTAAGGCCTAAAAGGACAAAAAGGGATGACTGGGCCCCCGGCTCCTTCAGAATGATAGTGCAGGATGTTGAGAATGTCATCAGAGGCTTCCATGACCAATGGCAAGAGGAATACGAAGATACCATGCCAATACCGGTAGAGACCGCGCAGACAGGCCCACCAGAAAAAGGAAAAGAAAAACTAGACACCCAGGCACACCAAACAACAGAAGTACCACCACAAGGCAAGAAGAAAAGAGATGTTCCGGAAGAATCAGCAACAATGCCCACTACAAAGGATGGAAGCTAGGATACCACAGCAACGTAGGGGAGGAAGAAACATAAAACTTCAAAACTGGTTCTGAAGACGGCACTAACAGAAGATGATTACGAACTCATCGCAACAAGGACATGTGATACACTCAAGGATTCATTTGATGAGGTGAAGCAATCATAGGAAAAGATTCAGAGCGTCGTAGAAAAGTAGCTCATAGACATACGAACAATTACAGAGAAGGCTGCCACGATACATGCTCCACCAGTAAAGGTGCCCATTGGAGAAACTTCAGCACCGCTGGTACCCCGCAAGGAAAGCTTGGCAAAAGATCGCCTCAACATTGTGTTGGTCCCACCGGGTAGTATCAGACTCTCGGCAACAACGGCGGACCCACTAGTCTAGTTTAAGCAACCCCTTGAGGTTAAACTCGCAGAGGTTCACATTGATCAGTTGCACAGAATCCAACAGCAGCTAAGCGCAGAGCTCAGGAGTAGAGAGCTTACGACTTACCAGCAGAATGCACAGCTAAAGCAAAAGAAGGCAGCACTCACCACCAGCTATCAGAAAAAGGTAGACGAGTTAAAAACATATCATAAAAAGGATCAGGAACTCTCCCAGGTACTACAGAATATTGTACTAGAACTCCCTAACTACAACATCGAGTTCGCACTGTCTACCCCGGAGAAGCTACAAAGAGTTGCAGAAAGAGCAAAGGTTCTCGAAGAAACTGTAGCTAAGATGGATGAGAAAGTAGCCAGGATAAAGGAAAACCATGAGATGTAGATCGCCGAGCTTGAGGCACGTCTACAAGACACCTCCCTAGCAGACCAAAAAGCACGAGTGGAAGCCTTTCGACTCACCTCTGCGCGGATACAATCATGCATTGACGAAGCCCAGGTACTACTAACAAATGCGATGAACACATGGGCCGAGTTAGATGAGCCACCACAGAAGGTCGAGATCCAGCAGAGTATACAGCAAGTAGAGAACACTACAGTGGCCATGAAAGAAGAAATCAAGAGCCTAGCAGCTCTTCAGAAGGTGAGGAAGATGAAGGAGATGAACCAATTACAGCAAGAGGTGCAGCAGTTAAGAACAAAGGAGCTGTACATCACTGACCTGCTTCAACCCTTTCAGGAGCAAATCACAGAATTAGTTGACGTGGTTGAGCAGAAGGTGAAGGAATTCACGACCACCAGAGAGAAAATTGAAGGAACAGAGGACTCCAAGATTGATCAAGCATTGCTTGATTCGGTGAAACAGTGCGCCGAGGAGATGAAGAATGAAGTCGCAGGACTTCAAGGCAGGTTACAGCGCACTTCGCAGGAGGCGAAGGATAAGTTGCAGCAGGAGAAGCATGTTGCAGGTGGATCGAGGATGAGCCACAAGTAAGTGTTAGGGGACTGTTGGAGCAGGGTCCTGCAGCTACAGAAGAAGCTTCTAGTTTTGGCAGAAAGATATAGTTTTGGCGGAAAGAAGACAAGGCAGAGCTACGACACCGTAGCATGTTTCCAGCTGGAGAGCAGAGTCGAAAACTGTGACTTTTTGGGATGCAAAATTCAAAGAAAGGCAACGGTACCTGAGCGGATGAGAAGGGAGAGCTCACCCACTGCATTGAAGGTAGCGGCGGAAGACAGGAGGGCTCAACGATCCTCATAAAGAAGAAGGAGCAATGAGGCTCAAGCATTGAAGGTGAAGGACAGAAAGCAGAGAAGCGGTGCATAGTACCCATGGTCAGTGCCGGGAAGCATGGAAGATTGTAGAGAGCTGTGGTGTGACGGGAAGCGGCTACCTCAAGGACAGAGAGGACCAACTATCACTAATTAGGGTTTGGGTTACTGTTGGGATAGGCCCACAGTGTTGCAATGGCGATACCTTCGGGCCGCCTATAAAATCTTTTATTTTGTATTGTAAAGGGTTGGTTGGTTCGTAGGATGAGTCGTTAGTTGGTCAGTTGATTATTTTTAAAGTAGACTCAGGAGTCAGTCAGACAGACTGTGTTGTAACGATCCAGACACCTAGCTTGTCTGTGACTCATTTGAGTCTGTATGTAACCATCCACAGAGAGGAGAGGGAAGGATATATTGAAAGAAAGGCAATATAGAGATAGAAATAGGCCAGAGATCTAGAAGAGATCTCGCGCTGCATATGCAGTGCAATAGACTCTGCTAACTTCCCTCAAGATATATAATAGAAGCACAGTTTGGTGGATGTAGCTCCCATCCTGGGGGTGAACCACGTTAAATCTGTGTGTTATGTGTTGCATGAATGTGATTGTACTTTCTTATTGTTACTGGTTATCATGCATATAATGTTAGTTGCAGTAAGTGAATGTATGTATTGTTCAGCTCATGGTAATGCAGGAAGATAGAGATAAGTTGAAGTATTTTAGTAAGCTGCTTAAAGAATCCTTTACGTCTGTTTCTAATGACCATTTAATCACAATATAACTTCTGGGAAGTAGAGTTTCTCACATCGACACAGTCAACGCTAAGAGTGAAAAGTCGTAGTGGTAAGATATCGCACCGGCAGAGGAGCTGCGGTGCGCAATACTGCGAGCTGAGGGCTTAGCGTTGAGGAGAGGTTGGGTGTCCCGTGGTGCGCAGAGATGCGATAAGGTTGGAGATATTGTGATTAAGTGGAAGTTGTACGACGTGGGAAGAAACCGTGTGACTTGCGCGTGGATAAGAATCGCACGGCTAAAAGTGCTGCGAGTAGAAGGGGACGTGCGATGCGCCAATATAGCTGACCTTGTGACTCACAGGAGTAAGAGAAGAGAAGTAGGATGCGCAAAACCTGGTCCAAGACACTTGAGTCTTGGCCAACCCATTAGATTCACTTCGGGTGAGAGTTTAGATCGCTTCGCAGTCTGTCACCGAAAGGGCCAGTGAGTTAGGGGTGTTGTTGATTGATTATAGTAAACCCGGGTCTGCCCATGCAATCAACACCAAGCTAGGTTTTCACCATGAAAAATCTATGCCATATTATCTATGAGATAATGGTCAAGTAGAGGCCATTAACAAAGTTTTGAAAACTATGCTTCGTCGGATGGTTGGAGATCATAAATCCAAATGGCACCACATTATTTTCTTCACTCTTTGGGCTTATACGAATTCAGTAAAAACAACTACTGGTTTCACGCCTTTCCAGCTTGTCTATGGACTCAAAGCTGTCTTACAAATTCAATGTCAGATTCCATCTTTACAACTTGTCATCGAACTTCTCCCAGACACTTCCGCAGGGGAAGAAATATTTTTGTACTTAAATAACCATGATGAAACTCAGAGAGATGTTGCCTTGGCTAATGAGGCACATAAGAAATACGTCAAGGTGCAGTATGATAAATCCATCCAACCTCATGTCTTTAATGAGGGTGACCTAGTTTTAACTTACGGCCAAAGATATGACAAGCTAGGGAAAGGAAAGTTCGAGTCCATGTGGTACAGTCCTTTCGTCATTTCTAAAGTTTTAGAGAAAGGGGCCTACGCGCTCGTTGACTATGATGGAATCCCTTTAGGGAAACCTCACAATGGGTTGTACCTAAAGAGGTACTATGCCTATGTCTTTCTTGGATAGTATCTTGTATATATATATATAATGCTTTACTTTCAATGTGCTTTTAGTATTTTCAATATGGTTTTGAGTTTAGTGTCTGCATCTGTTTATACCATGTTTTGGTCATGCAGAGCAGATGGATTTCTATAGCTTCGCTGATGGTGCTTGCCACTAGAACTTGAATCTTGCTTCAGCTTCTTGGGTCCTCTATTCCCTGGCTGAACATTTGGTCAGTTCAGGAGTAGTTTGTATTGGTCTTGCTACCAACAATGTCACCGAGTATCGAGCAGTCATAGGTCTTCTGACTGAATCTGCCTCCCAGGATGTTCGCAATTTGGTAGTATTGATGGACTCACAACTCGTGGTTTGTCATCTAAACCATGTTTATACCATTAGAAATCCTGTGCTTCTCCGCATCTTCTGGAGGGTACGCTTGTTAGAGAGGTCATTTGAAACCATCACTTATAGGCATATCCCTAGAGAACATAATGTAGTTGCTGACTCATTAGCTAATTACATCCTAGATTGGCATATTTCCCATTCATGACATTGAAATAAAACATGGTTCATTGTAAATAAAGAACTAGAGACACATAAAACTCATATAAAATATATTCACCATTTGAGACCTACAAACACCAAGTAAAAGTCTGTGTGTATATATATATGAACATGTTTACAAAAAATACGTCACAAGACCTCATCTGAAGTACGTAAGGCTTTTAGGAAAAAATTGCCATTCAAAATCCTGAAGCTATCAAATTTTAGTAGATATTTCATGCATACAACGTCTAGTGATGCTCGTGGTAACACATCACTGCCCGAGCTACTCTACGTAGCATTCTACTAAACCGACCTGGTACTCCTGCTGTAGGTCTCTGATACTTCAGAGGGAGGTCATCAATGGAAGCCTCAGGGATTTCTAAGGTCAACCTCTCCAGCTTTTCCTCTAAATCCCCGGTCACATCATCGCCCTATGGTACAAAGTGGGCTCCAGGTCATCTATCCAATGGGGAAGCTCCCCTAGGTCGTGCTACTCCAATGTCTGCATGAAAATATTCAAGTCTTGTTACTTGACATAAAAAATGTAAAACCATTAGAGGAAATTTGGGGTCTAAAATGGGCCTTATAAGAAAATGCGCCAACAATAAATTTTGTGAGTTGGAATTCAAGAACCAATATAATTTCAATAAAATGAGTCAACCATAATGGTTGAATTGACATATTTGTCATAAAAGAAAACTACTTTTTTGTTCGTATTTTCGACATATCTCCCTTTGTTTTTACTCAAATTTTAGGTGGGAGAGCTCCTTGGATGCAGAATTTAATTACACATCCAATGAGTACCCACACTGCATACTTTCGATGGACCCTTCTACCCCAAAAATAATAAATACCTAAAAAAATGTGATGATGATGTCATCATCACATTTTTTCAGGCATTTCTTGTTTTTGGGGTAGAGGGGTTCATCAAAAGTATGCAGTGTGGGTACTCGTTGGATGTGGAATTAAATTACGCATCCAACGATCTCTCCCACTCAGAATTTGAGTAAAAACATAGGGAGATATCTGTTAGAATAATCAAACCCATAGTATTACCCACTTAGACATTAATTCATTTATTTTTGTCTCATTTTCCTAGTCCATGAGTCCCACCATGCGCAAGTTGCTAATTGCCTATCCATAGAGGTCAAACTTGCCATATTTGACTCATGTAGCACTTGGGAAAGCCTTAGGAATCAAATCTTCTTTATTCCTGGCCTCCTAGGTGCCCTTCTGCTTTTTCTGCTTTATTGACTGCTTTTTCGGTGTTTTAAGGCACATAGGAAAGCAAGACTAGGTGAGGTGAAATTGTTTTATTGCCCTTTCATCCTCCACTCTTTTCTCCATGAAAAATCATGTATGAGCTACCATTCCACCACTCATTAGCTTTCCCATGTGCTCTTGCCAATTCGTGAGCCTCATGACATATTTGGGATCAGCTTTTTACACCTATGGGGGATTTGCCTATTTTGGGTAAGCCTGCTTTATGCTAGTTTTGGATGCCTCCTTATGCATTCAACCTATTTATTTATTCTATATATTTAGAAACCTATGATATTACAGGGTTGGCTATTGTACACTGAGTTAATATAATTTGTGTTACAACTCTATTTTCAGTCTCCATTGTTGACAATTTTGCATGATCAATTGTAATTTGTTGTGAGTGAAATTAATCTATTGCTGGTCAGAATTTCTACATGGTATCAGAGCCATTGTAGGTTGTTACTCTCCTTCAAAAATTGTTTTCCAAGTTCAACATCAAGACTGGGAGCCTTCTCCTGACAAGCGGGACAGATTTTCTAAAGCTATGGATTCACAGAAAACTATCTTGACTCCCTTCAACTTTTTTGAATGGAAAGTAGAGATGGAGATCTTGTTGAGAGAGAAAGGCCTATACAGGGTGACTATGGCTACAGAAGTAGATCCCAATGCAGCTGCAGAGAAGATCAAATGGCACAATCGGAGAGATGAGGCTTATGGCCTCCTATGTCTCAGTATTTCCCGAGACCTCCTTTTCCATCTCGATGGATTAACTTCACCGGATCAAGTATGGGAGAAGCTTTCTAATATTTTTGGAAAGACAGATGAGATGAGGGGACATCAGATCGAAAATGAGCTGATTTCTCTGAGTCCCAGTAGCTTTGAATCCCTGCAGCTATATTTATCCAAGTTCAAAGCACTAGTTTTGCAACTGAAGCAGTGTGGTATCAAAAAGAAAGATGATCAGCTCGTATTGGCCATCCTCTTGAAGCTAGGACCTGACTACTCAGTCTTTGTTTCAACCTTCTATGCCACAAAACTCACAGCTTGAACCTGAAAGATGCCTAGCCTTGCAGATTTCATGGAATCTCTCACACAAGAACAAGACAAGATGGTGATGATGGGCACCATCAAACCTTCCAAAGACCAAGCTCTGGTTGCTGGAGATTTTAGGGTGGATTCTAAAAGAAAAAAGAAAGCTAAAAGGCCACCTGAGCAAAGAAGAGACAAGAAGCAATCTCCGGAGGATCAACAAGGTCCCAAGAAAAATACCCAGAAGAAGAAAAACAAAGGTGAAATGAACAAGTGCTCATACTGTTCGAAGGGAAATCACACTGAAAGCTCTTGTATGAAAAAGCAGATTGATATGCTGACCAATCTCCTGGAGAAGAATGGCATCTCCCTTCCAAAAAGCTCAAAGAAGAGAGAAGGAGGATCAAGTTCTGATGACAGAGAGAGAGTTCATGCTCTAGTTGCTGGCACATCAAGCTCACCCAGTTTTATCATAGATTCTGGAGCTTCAAGACACATGGTTTCGACTAAGGAGGCCTTCTCCTCACTGGATATGTTGAAAGGACCATCTATTGTACTGGGAGATGACTCTCTCACTGAAAGCAAAGGCAAAGGAAGGATAGAACTTGATCATGGTAAATTCAACAATGTGCTGTATGTCCCTGGTCTCACCTCCAACCTTCTATCAGTGTACCAGATGACCCACACTAGGTCTCCTAAGAAAGTCATATTCTCACCATATGAAGTTGAGATCACAGAAATCTCAAGTGGAAAAATCATTGCAAAAGGAGTAGCGAATCATGCTCAAAAGGTATACATGTTTTCACACTTCCTGCCTTAC